>JABCMJ010025404.1:0-11949 GCA_014822125.1 Arbutus unedo | reverse complement strand
GGTAGTTGACAATTTTTATACATGGTGCCATATTATATTTTGTAAAAATGTAATGCGTAAAGAAATGCTTGATTCATATTGAACTTTTTTATCTTTGCAAAAGTCCTCGTTTGTACTTAAAATGATTTGAAACATCCAACTCAAATATCTATTATTTGGAAAAAATAAAAATCCTACATTAAATGGAGCAATTAGAATGACGTACTAATCCTATTTTTTCTTGATAATTCAGAATGTCCATGCAAGTTTACGCATACCTCAACTAATTTTTGAGAGACTAATTCTATCGTTCATTTATAAAAATCTCAATTAAAATCAAAATAAATATATATTAAAATAGGAGTAAAGTTCTGTTTGAATTAAATTTTTTTTGTTGAATAAAACCTTAAGATTACTTTTTAAGGTCTGTGTGATTTGTGGTTTTAAGATGATTCTAAGGTTACGTAATTAAAATTACCTTTTTTTTTTTTGAAAAATATACTCTTTTCGTTGTAACTTGATTGTAATAACTTAACTTTTGAATGTCTTTAAAGTTCATATATTCTCAAAAAATATGAACCAAATTATGTATAATTTTATTTTCTTCCTTTCTTTTTGCAATGTTTACAAAATTACAAGATGCTTTTTGAGATTTGAAGCTTTCAAAATATAACAACTATGTCTCTTTACAAAGTTATAATGTCTAATATTATATATATATATATATATATATATATATGTACACCTGCAATTTGAGGTTCAGAATGAATATTTTTTAAAAAAGTAAATTGAAATTTTAAATTATAACTCTTTATGCCTGTTTTGACAAATTATTTATCTAAATCCATGCTTAATGTTTCTAATTCATAATAAAAAATATAAATTCTGCCACCACAATCAGTACCAAACAATTAATGTTAAATGAATTGATTAGTGTAATTTCCATTGTAAGAATTGATCTTGGGGAGTCTAGTGAAATTAAAGAAAGAGTTCGTGTGAATAGAATCACATAATAATTGTGCATTTACTTTACCAACGTGGAAAGTAGAGATTAAGGGCTGTAGCTTAGCTCCATGGGTAAAATAAATGTAATGTCGGTCGTTTTGATTTATTTACGAATTAGTAGCAAAATATATGATGTTAAAATTATAAAATTATTTTATTTTATTTACACTATATGAAATTAAATTTAAAAATTATACCTCTAAAAAAAGTAAAGAAAATAGAAAAGAAAACCAAGAAAATAAAGAAGAGTAATGATAGGAATATAAATATTTTAAACACATTTAAATATAAATATGTTTAAAATTATTTAATGCATATGTAATAATTTAAGACATATTTATATCTGTTCGAAACATGATCGTAGAATTTTTGAATAAAGAAAATAATGAAAACAAAAAGCCCTGCTGGACCCTCTCCCCTCTCACTCTCTCCCTCCCCCTCTCTCTCTCTATGTCGCTGTATTTTCGTAGAGCTGACAGATCAATTCAAAACCCCTCCAAGTCTCCTATTCCTTTCTCCTCCTCCTGGTCGAGTTGATAGAAGAAATCACACAAATCCATCCCATTACAATCTCCCTCCTATTCATGCTAAATCTCCCTCCGCTCTTTCTGTATATGTAACATATTTAAAACTAAATCGGTATATATACATTCACGTTCGTGCTTTGTGAAAAATGAGCAGTGGGTCTAGGGTTTCAATCCCGAACAGTGTTCGGAAGACGATCCAGAACATCAAGGAGATCACGGACAATCACAGTGAAGAGGAAATATATGCAATGCTAAAGGAATGTTCTATGGATCCCAACGAGACCGCCCAGAAGCTGCTTTTCCAGGGTTCGTTTGCTCCCTTTTCATTTTTTCTGCCCCGTTTGGTTATCTGTTTTGTGTTGTTTTGATGCTGAATTGTTATCACGGTGCATGTGATTTGTGTTCGGTGGATTTAGCTGGTTGGAGGCAATTTTTATTTTTTATTTTTGGGATTTTTCGATTTCATGGGGGTTTTTATTATGTTTTTGAAAGCGATATCGTGATGACAGTTGGAGTGAATTGAGTTGTTTTTCATTTTGATTCGGTTTATTGGGTTTTATATGATTAGGTTTACTTTTGGTTCAGTTATGATACCATCTCCATAATCAGTGATTGGGTAAAAGCTTCCTTCCTCATGAAGAACTTTAACGTGCTAACTCGAATCTAAGCATAGATTTGTGTAAAAGCCTAACTTAATGGCACAGCTGAATTTGAAAGACCCAAAATGACCTTCAAAAAGTTTGAGTGAAAATTTGTGCCTTGCTTGATTTGACATCGCCCATATGGGTTTGAGTTAAGGACAGGAGATAGTTTTAAGTACTCTTTTAATCAATTTTGAGTTTTAAGGGCTGGAGATGCCGCAGAAAATGACATTAGAAATCATTTGACGAATTAATTTGGGTCAGCTTTTAAAAGCTTGTTTGTATGATCTTGTATTTGGTGTTAGTTGAATATAGGATACATGTTCGAGATTCAGCTATAATTTTACCGTGTTTTTTGAATTCTAGTCTTACCTTTGATGTAGTCATGTAGGATGTAAATGTCGTGAATAAACTGCCAAGTATTAGTGCGCAAGAGCAGAATACTGATCAAATCATTCTTCGTGCAGATCCATTTGAACTGTGGATGAAACTGGTGTTCAAAGTGATATTGTTAACGGTGAAGTGCACTTAGTAGTATAACTATCTTAGATGTGCAAAGTGCACTTCGACTGGCCAGTAAAGCAGTTGAAGAATTAGTATACACCTCTAATTGTCTATGCATGCAAGCTGGCCATAGTTTGTAGGGTTTGGGCTAATCAAAGAAGTCCATTTTAGTGGCAACTTTTATAGATTTAGTTTCAATCATAGTCAATCCCGTAAGTACTTGGCATCAAATTCTAACGAAACATTCTAAATGCTTAATTTAAGTTCTATTGTTTGAGCTTTGCTAAGTGATTGAGTGATGTACTCATTCATAACAGTTGATAAGCAGTTGATGCCCTGATTGTCGAATCACAAAGTATTATTAGTAAGGTGCACATCCTGTAAGTCTTCTATAAATTGTTTGAACTTGAAGGTTTGCTGTGCCACGAACTGGTTCACCTTGTTCTTTAAAGAATGTGGTGTCTAGATAGCTTAGTTGAATTGTATTGTATCAAGGACAGGATTATACATTTTAATCCATCATCTTTTATATTTTACTTTAACTCTTCCACTGAAGCAAGTAACTAGTGTATGGTGTGGTTTCACAGATCCATTTCATGAAGTCAGAAGGAAACGTGACCGGAAAAAGGAGGTAAAACTATTTCATGAGTTTGCAGTGGAACTGAAAGAGTTTCCGTTTATACCATCAGTATGTATTTTTATATTTGGCAACTAGAGAAATGAGTGCCATGGTTGAAAACAGTCAAAATAGTGGCTGGGGAAGGAACTTTTTTCTCTCAAAATCTATTTGTAGAGATCTTCCAATCTTTCATCGCTAGTTGAGTTCATCGTAGCGTGTTTATCACTACAGATTCAAAACAGCATTGAAAAATATGTGTAAGATGGTTATTTCTGGTGTACATGGTGGATTTGACACAGATTTCTTTTCCCTGACTATCTACCGATCCATGTTTGGTGTAATACACATACTTCGGTATCTTTGTGTTTGTATTCCTGCAGAATTTGAGCAACAAAGAATCTGGAGAAGTGAGGTGGAAACCTGGTACGCAGGGGAGAGGGGCCAGGGGTGGCCGAGGCAATTATTCTCGCTACACATCAAATGGTAATACTGTGTTTTGCTGTGATTTTCTGTTGAGAAAATGTTGCTGCTTGCCAGAATTTCCTTGCTATTAACATAGACATGTTGATTTCCTTGTCGTTGCTTCATGAAACTGATATTATTTAAGGGATACTGATGCTAAGACCTCTGAAGTATCAGCGGTTTTTCACTTGACCCCTGTACTCTAAAAACATGACAATCTCTTTCCACTTGGTATATGAGCGGGACACATTTCGCAGGAGGGTGGTGACAGCGAAATATGGGAGCTTTGGGGGGAGATTGGATGTCTTTTGAGCATTAACAGGCCTTATGAAGTCTGTCTGGGGATGCTAGTTGGGAGGGTTTGGCATGCATTCCAGTCTCATATGAAGTTTGCAAAGGGCAATGGAAGTAAGTTTTGTTTCTGGCGTCATCTTTGGTGTGGGGAGGTGAGATTGGACGTGTCTTTCCAGAGCTTGCAGGGATAGTTATGGATAGAGTTGCTGTGGGTTGTGACTACTTTAGAAGTTGATGTCCCTTCTCAGGATGCTTTTATGAGCTGCCTAGACTTGGGGAAGGAGAGGATGTGGGGCTTTGGTTAAGTTCGAAGTGGCAAGTTTGAAATGATGTTCTATTGTGGAACTTTGCCAAGTGGTAGAGCTGCCTAATTTCATTTTTCTATGAAGGGCCCATTTGGTGATGCCATGACTTCCTGAAAGAGCTTTTGGCCTTCATCTCTTTTAGCTGCATGTCTCATATATAATCAGTTCTTTTTTCTTTTGTGGACCTCTTTTCAGATGCTATTAGTGGCAGGAATTTTGCTCCTGGAAAGGAAAATGGAATTAATCAAGTTTCGGATAAGGTTGATGGGTTCTCATCTTTGCCTACCTCCCAGGACACAAAAACAGTGGATACCACTCCTGCCAAAAGGTGCTACTATCTGAAATTAACGTTATGCAACGAGTAATGTAGTTTCACGATTGTGGGATACAGATTTTATGATAATAATGTTGGATGTTTTGCAGCTCTCCGACCGTCCTAACCAATGGTCCTGCTGTGGTGTCTCCTGGCTGTACTGGTGCTGCACATGCTGCTGATTTCGATGCTGGAAGTTTGGCGAACAAATCTGAAGAGCTTTCAGAAATTAACATCGGTAATTTGGGGGGTCCACAAACACTTACCCACTTGGTCAATACAAAGGAAAACCCTAGCATTGCATTTGGCAAAGAGCACTCACACGAGCAACTAGCATCAAGCTTGAGCAACAGTTCAACTGCTGGGACCCAGGCAGCTTCACCTGGAGTCTATTTCTCGACTTCAGATCCTGTTCTGGTGCCATCTCATGATTCACGGCTCCCAGGTGCTGTGGGTGCAATTAAACGTCAGGTGGGAAGCCAGCGGACTCCTGCCGAACAGAATTCACTTGTCCTTTCTGATGGCAAATCAACTGACGGTCAGGACTTTGCACCTGTTTGGGATAGTCTTATTTTTGTCATGTGATACGCCAACTTGTTTTGTTTAACTTGAAAACAGCTCATGTTCTTTTTGCTTTTTCCACCGACTGAAACAGCAGCTTTGGAGGTTGGGAGCTCCTCCATGCAAGGAAATATGCTAACCAAATCCATGGGGGTTGGAAAGAATCAACTTTTAGATTCTATGCAACCTGCTTTATCTAGTCATGGTGGCTCTTCTGCTATAAGACCTTCATCTAGTCACAATAGTCGGTCGCAGCAAGCAATTGGCTCTCAAAAAGGTGCGTCCCTTGTACTATGCTTGTCATATTAGACACTTCTATGTTTTGCTACTTCCGTTACGACTACTACCGGTACCTTTTGAAGGTTTGAGGTTGCATTTTAGTAATAAAATCGTACTTCTTTATTTTGATAAACATTCATCGCGGATAATCTCATTTAATCCTTTTTTCTCAAGATCATTCAATCACGATCTACGTTTCCCCATTTTCCGAGTCGTAAAATGGGGTTTTATGAGGTCAACGACGTCTTTCAAAGGATGAGAGCTATCGCAACCTTTGCCCCAATGGTGTATATGTGGATGAGGGATGAGGAATCTTTGAACCATTTATTCTTGCTCCCATAAGCTTGTGAACTTAAAGGTTTTGAAAGACACAAGAAAGTGATTTATGGTTTTGCGTGATTTTTTCCATCTTTTGGGTCATTTGGACAGAGTGATATGCAAGTCTTTTGATGACGAGTTTGATGATATTGATTTCCTATGGGATAGAATGAATTACATATCTTCCTTTTGGGCACCAGTTTCTTAACCATTTAGGGGATTCTGATGTTTCCGCTGTATGAATTTATTGTTTTTGCAATTGAAATCAAGACCCATTTCCAATTGCACCTGAACTCCCCTGTTAATTGCTACGTGGAATTGTGAACAACTTGAAATTGATAGGATAAAATTGTAAATGAAGTGAAGATATTGATTGCAAGTTTCGTAATTATACCATTTGCTGCTTTATTGCATTTTCCATATTCTAAGTTCTACCCAAGGTCCACAATCAACTCATGGTTGGTCTGTTTTTATGTTTTTGCCAGTGGGCCCTAGTAAAGAGTGGAAGCCAAAGCCGCAACCTAATCATGCTCAAGGGTCTGGGACTGCTGTTTCATCTGAGGTTCTTACTACAGTGGAAGCTAATATCAAGTCGGGCCCCGTGTCGAGTGTCCTTGATTCAAAAGAAGCCACTATTAAACTACAGAGGAAGTTAGAGGAGTTGCATATGTCAGATGGTCAACAAGTTATTATCCCAAATCATCTCCACATCCCTGAAGCTGAAAAAATTAGTTTTTGTTTTGGAAGTTTTGATGTTAGTTGCGGTGGTCTTGAGAATGACAGTAACCCCACTCCGCTTTCTGAAACTCCGGAGAGTATTGAGGAAATGGCAGAGCAGGCCTCAAGGTTTGTGAAATCTTTTAATCTTTACCTCCTGAAATTGATTTAGTTATCCTTGATTTTATTTTCTTAGATGATCAATGTTTTTGTTCCTTTCTATATTTGGAGCTAGGAAGAAGTATAACTTTGACTTGCAGTCTGGAGGATGAACCTTACTAGGTGCATTCATGTTATGGGGCTTGGGCAAAGTTCGGATCTCTCTTGTATTGATAAATTTTCCATTTTGGAAGAAAGTATTCCACACTTAGGCCTTGCTAAATTTCCACATAAATTGCTAGGGTGTTAGTTCTTTTGCGCTAGATTAATGAAGCATTGTGCATGTTGAGCTAATAAGTTTTGAATTTGTCACCCGTCTGTTTCAGTCCTTTTTAAATTGTTGGATTCAGCCAACAAGATGCAGTGGCAACTACAGAGGAAGGTGATTATCATGACCATCCTCAATCACCTGTACATAGACTGGAAAACTTGTCATCTGGTGCAGGCAACGTCTCATCCACCACGGTTCCAGAGTATGACGAGTCTAAGCAAGAGACTGTCTTGCAACCTGGAAGCCATCAATTTCCGGTGATTCATAATTCTCCTAGCTATAGTTTTGGTTTCATGCCACCAATGGTCGGAGGCCAGCTGGCTCCACTTGAAAGCACCGAGCCTCAAGCATGTGACGTTCCTCGCCTCCCAAGCTTTGTTGTACGTCTTTCGTTCTCATGTTCCTTCTGCTGTTTGTTGTCCAAGATAAATATATTATGCTCTAATTTGATTTTTATTTTATATTTCCTATCTGTAACTTGTCCATGGCTGTTTAATAAAAGGGTAAGTGGTAACCATTTCATTTGATGCTATGTTTCCAAATTGAGTATGTATTATGAATCTTCCTTATGTGTTCTTTTGGATTTTGAGTTTTAAGTTTAACACTTTTAAGAGTGTTTGGTTACCGTATCTTTTTGTTTATAGATTCCTCAACTATTGGATCCAGCCAGCTATTATGCACAATATTATCGGCCTGGCAGTGATAGTGATGGGCGCATTTCTCCCTTTCATTCATCTGGAGTTACGGCCAAGTACAGTGGGAATGCTGCAGTATTGTCTCCGCAGACTTCTCAGTCTGCTCAAGAGGTTTGTACATTTCAAGAACCTATGATTTCTTAGCTGCTTCAAGTAAATGTTTTTTGGTGAACCTGTTTGATGATTCACGATGTACAGGTCTTATTGCCTTTTAGTTCTGTTCATGGTATCTTAATCTCAGTAGTTGTTGATGTGCTGCGGATTTCTTTCTGCATATGTGTAGGATAACTTGGATTTCAGGGACTGAAAATCAACACACTGCCTTTTTCTATAGCTATTACGTGGCACTTATGTTTGCTCCACATAGTAGATCTGCAGTATTACGTAATATATGTTTTGCTTCATCAATGACCTAAGAAGTTTTGAAGGGATACATACTTGCCATGTACTTTTGCCTACTTTTTCCTATTTTTATTACACACACTCAAATCATCATGTACACCTTTTTTGCTTGTATGTCCAATTGCAGGGTGGGAACTCTTTGGTTTTGTCTACAACAGGTCCAACTCCTCTTGTGACTCAGGCTGCTGAGGTCATGCAGAGCTCAATAGCTCTTACTCAGCAACCACTCCCTGTCTTTCGACATCCAACCGGGATGCCTATACCCCATTATCATCCAAACTACTTACCGTATGGCCACTATTTCTCCCCATTCTATCTTCCCCCTCCGTCCCTCCATCAATTTTTAAGCAATGGAGCATTCCCTCAGCAACCCCAGGGTGGCAGCATGTATTCAGCTCCACCAGGGGCTACTGCCAAATATTCACTTCCACAACACAAAGCGGGGAATAATACTGGAAACCCAGCTCACATTGGGGTGGCAGGAAACTATGGATATGGCTCCTCCCCAGCTGGTTATAATCCCATTTCTACTTCAGCAGCTGGAAACTCAACTGTCAACGAGGATCTCACAACACCCCAATTCAAGGAAAGTAACGTCTACATGACAGGGCAGCAGGTTCGTTATATCTACACCAGATTAGGCTTATTATTTTCTTTTGGTATTGAAAACTCTTGGTGTTTATGGGTGTTTTAGAATTTGCCTACCAGAGTACTGAATTTGGATTTGATGACATGGTGAAATATAACCAGTTGTTAGCTGTCAATTGACTGGGATTGTTAAGATTACTGTTGGTGGCCGTGCTAGGGGGAGGGAATACCTAAGTAATATGGCATGCGGTTGTAAAGAGTGATACGAATTTAGTAAATATAACTCTGATTATATGTCCCTTGAGTCCTTGACAGAGCAGAATGATGAAAAAGGATTCATGATTTCATGCATGATTGGGACACGAGGCTTAGTTTGGTTTGGTTTGGTTTGGCTTATATGTTAGCTGTTAATGTTAGGCTTTCTACATCCATTTGGCAGTGCATTGTCAGATGTTATTCGTGCAGCTTTGATTTAGGGTGTCATGCAACTAGAATTGGATGCTTCTTTGTTGAAAGAACTCAATATCATATTTCCAACAGAAAGTCGCACAATGTGTTTAGATTTTGGAAAGCAAAGTCAGAATGTGAGCTATTAACCCTTCCAACCTTCCTTTTCATGAGAAAAGCGGAAAACATAAAAGCTAACGCGAGCTGTACCTCAAAGATTTTGCTATTCCTTTGTTCTTTTTGCATATCTATCTTTTAATCTCTTCCCCAAGATTCTAGAAGCTTCTCATTTTTGCCTTTCTAATTTTCTTCTCTGGCAGAGCGAAGGTTCAGCCGTATGGATTGCTGCACCAGGTCGAGACATCTCTGGCTTACAGGCTAGTTCATTTTACAATATTCCTCCTCAGGGTCCAGTTTCTTTCACCCCACCCCAGAGCCATGGCACCTTTACTGGTATTTATCACCCTGCACAAACAGTTTCAGCATCATCCGTTCACCCCCTTGTACAACAGTCTCAGACCATGGCTTCACCTGTTGATATTCCAGGACCCGCAGCCAGTGCTTATCAGCAGCAGCCGCAGCATCCACAATTTAACTGGGCCAATAGCTATTGAAGGACCTATTTGTCTTTTCCTAAACCAGCAAAACAAGAAATGCAAAGCTCAGTACTGAGATTATTTTGGGGATTCCAACAACCTGGGATGGGCGAAAACATTGAACAGGTACAAGATTGGTCCGAATCGAGTGTAAATCTAAAGAAGGATGCTGGAAAAAGTAGCCAGTAGTATCTTCTAATTAATTGGATGGAACATTCTAAAGTTAAAACCCTATGTAACGGATCGACCATTTTAATTTAGTTAAGGCGATCTATGTAGGTCTTCCTTCTTGCTTCTGTATTCGGTTTAACCGTTTTGCACTTCATTTGTAAAAACATAAGCGTTGAGAAACTTTCCTTTTTATTTGAGGTTTTATAGGCTTCTTGTCGTTAAGATTAGGGTTTTAGGTTTTTTTTCCCAATTCTTGTTTTTTTCGTCTTTCGCTCTCGTACCTGTATAAAGTGATTAAATAGTATGAAAGAATGTTGTAACTGGTTTTGGTACAAGCAAAAAGCACCATTCAATTGCTCTGATGTACCATTGATATCTTCATTTTCTGTTGAACCTGCATTAATTTCTTCCTGATGCCAGGAAAATCAATACCATTTCTTCCTTTATAACTTCTTTTCGTGGTGTTTCTTTGGGAAAACGATGCAAGTGAATGTGTACGAAAAAGAAGTAGAGTTTCTTTGTTCGTTTTGTTGTTGACCCTATCAATGTTCCTTGGATGGTTTAAAAACACATTCATTCTTTAGCTGTAGAGAGACTCGTGAATTGTTAGGTAATTACGAGCTCAATATATGTAGCATCAATCCCGTTCCCGTGGGTTTTTGAAGAGTAGAAGAATTGTTGGAATTTTATGAAAGTCTCGGAGTTAGGATGCATGCTAGTTTCGTATGATCTAGTGGAATGACACAAGATTTGTCTCCTAGCTTAATAATGTTTTTTTCTCTCATGTTTAATTATTAATGACTATGCTTAATCGTGATAAATTAGGGTTGCCTAATAACATCATTAATCTAATGTACCTACGAAATCAAAACAACAAAAACCATAGCCAGCAACGGGCTATCAATGTACCAATTTAGATCTTATTATACATTAATTTGCAGGGACATCCTAATTCTCTACTCTGCTGCCAACGTGACGGTACCTGGGTGGTGGATTTAGCTAGTACTTCATGGCATAGAGGCCGCTTGTGCTTTTGGATAGACTAAGGGCCTGTTTGATAATCTTGATTTTTTTTTATTTTAAATTTTTTACTTATTTTGTATCTGAATAAAAACGTACTATAAGCAAAAAATTCATAGACAAAATAAGTAACATGTAAATTGAAAGCAATTGTTTGGCATCACAAATAATTAGCACAAATCAAGGTAATTCACTTGTTACAACTACGGGTGTACAAAAAAATAAAAAAAATCGCTAAGTCGGACCGACCGGACCGAACCGTTCATTTTGGATTGGTTCTATAGTTTAGTGGATTGGTTATAGTTCAAAAAAATGAGAATCGATTATTATAGTTCGGTCTATGGTTTCATAATTACAAACCGTGGTTCGAACCGAACTGGACCGATTATATATATATATATATATTTATATATATAACTTTTATGACTCTTCTACTCGCCCAAAAAAGTCACAACTCTTCCACTCTTCAAAACCAAAAACTCTCACTCTTAATGTAGTTGTGTTTTTCGTAAATTTATTAGATGTTTATTTTGTTCGCAATTTTAAAAAATTAGTATTATTTTATTCATATTTTTTTGGCAATTTTTAAATGTTAACATGGTTTAGAACCGGAATCGGAATCAAACTGAACCGGTCTAATAGATTGGTTATGATTTGGTTCCATATGTGTAACGGCCTGATTATGGTTCTTAATTTTTTGAAACCATTAAATATGATTTGATTCTTGAATTTTTACAAAATCGGTCCAATCTAAACTATGTACACCCCTAGTTACAACTACAAACCACAATCGAAGGCAATTATTTGGCATTTTATTATTTTTTTGATGTAATAATTAGCACATTATAACAAAAAATGGGTATATAATTCCATCAATCTGAACCTAAGATCATCTCTCCCATAATTCACGGCCTATTAAAATGTGGAATTGGACCTAGCTGTGCATTAGATGATTAGAATGCTCAGTTTGCTTGTCAAATTTCTACTGAAGACACCTGCACCGGACCACAATTGGAAAGGAATCTCTCTCTCTCTCTCTCTCTCTCTCTCTCTCTCTCTCTCATGGAAACATCTCC
>JABCMJ010025392.1:0-31230 GCA_014822125.1 Arbutus unedo | reverse complement strand
AATGTGGGACTCAAGATTTATGGAACAATTCCATTCACTCCTTCCCTCCTCCCACCAATGTGGGACTCAAATCTCCAACAATTTTAAAGATTTCAAAGGAAGGTTGAGATTGTTACTGTGGAAAAACAACTAGGGTTTCATTGAAAGAATTCGAATATCAATGCTTGAGTTCGTCTAATAAGTTAAATCTCCAGGATTGTTTTCGTAGTTTTGACATAACAAGAAGGTATAAATTCCGAATGCGTCCAACGCAACTCACTTGGAGCAGAACCGTCCGTCGCCTGTGAAACACAATACGATTCGTTTCAGCGTTCGAATACCGTTCAATCCCAATCCATCTATCCGCGCCTCTTTCACATAACTACCGTTGATTGCTCCTCCTCATCTTCCAAAAACCAAAACAATTTACGTTTCATTCATCAGATGCTCCGAACATAGTAGCTTCGCTTTCCGGTTTCTCTCTCTCTCTCTCTCTCTCTCTCTCTCTATACATTATCGATATATGTATGTATAAACAAACATCCACTTACGCGTATATGTATGACTAGTATATACCTCTGCTGTTGAGCTTATAGTAATCTTCTGTATTTAGGTTTCAAAGTTCGGAGAAGAACAACATGCCGCAAGGTACTTGATTTTAGGTTGCAGGGTCAAAATTCCTGTGTATTTGCTCATTCGAAAAGGTATATACAGTGTGTGGAATTATATATTGGCTGTTGATGTTGGTGAAGGTGACGATGGATCGGCCAAGCCTACAGTCTCTTCGTATGATGAGGCAATGGATTCCTTGTCGTCTCTGATTACAAAACGCAGTCGAGCGGATAAGAGCAACAAAGGCGATCGCTTCGATATCCTGTACGATTATCTGAAGGTGAATCATCTAATTGGCTAATCTAGACACCTTCTCCTGCTAATTTTCTGTCAACTTGAGCTGATAAATTTGGGATGTACGTGCTACAGATGCTGGAGTTGGAGGAACCAATTTCGAAAATGAACGTTATTCATGTGGCAGGGACGAAAGGAAAGGTAGTAATTACCTACTCTTTTGCAAATTGTGGTTTTGTTGAAAGTGTGTTAGCTTTTTTCCAAGTTGAATCGCATTGCTGATTGTAACGCATACAAAATTAGTTACAAGAAAAAGAGGAGGACTGTGACACGTTTTAGAGGCATGTACAATGACGATCTTCTAACCACAGAGCCCTGACTTGATACCTGATGGCATAGTTTGTAGCCCTTTTTTGGTCCATGAGTCCCCTACAATCTTTTGTTGTTGAAGTTGATGTGGTAATTTTGAGTGCTGGCTCGTTGGTAGGCCTCCTTTCGTCTCTTGGCCAAAAGGGAAATGAGGCTATTTGTGACTTGAAGAATTTTTTCACAAGAAGTGTATGTGATACAACTTAGAAGGGCTTAATTGCTGTTTACTCTCAAGTTGGTCAGCTTCTATGAATTCTCGAAAGAAATGATTTGTCATCTGTGATTATTTCCCTTTTTACTGCTACCTTGGATCATTGCAGCTTTCGTAATGATGCCAATTTTTGTTTCCCTTGGTCATTGCATGTACATTTAAGTTATTTTGGACTTTGTTTTTTTTAAATCTTGTCTGCATCAGGTTTCCCTACAGTTCCTGAATTTGTCTTTGCATATCCAATAAAAAATGTTAATGTTGACAATCCCAGAAGTGAATGACTACACTGGAGGATAATTTGAGAATTTGAAAATAAAGGAGCCTCTGTCATGCAAATGGCGGATCTATGGTCAATAGAACAGAACTTAGAAAACTGAAAGTTACTTCAATAATAGTTTAACTTCAGTTAATGAAGCTTCTAAACTACAACTGGTTGTCCACTTGTTTCATTCTATTAACAAAACCAAAAAAGAAATTCGGAAACCTTTTTGAATCCCTCTCAAGGCCAAAAAAGGTCATTTAATTATGGAATTGTATTAACTTTTGGTGATTATGCAACAGGACCCTGTCACGGATCTGCTATTCATCTTCCATAGGTTACTTTATTGATGAATTTAGCTATGGTGTCTGTAAGGCTGTATATGTATGTTGGATTTGGAGAGGATGTTGCCAAGGGAAAAGAATTTTCTTTGTTACATAAAATTAAAAATAGAATCACTCACATAAGCAAAACCCATCTCCTTCGTATAGTACTAAAGTTCACATGGTAAAAGGTGTTTAAATTTACTTTAAAGTTTGTTTTGGATGCAACACTAACTAAACTTTCATTTTGAGATTTAAAAAGGGATCAACATGCACATTTACAGAATCTATTTTACGTCATTGCGGCTTCCAAACTGGTGTTTTCACATCTCCTCACCTCGTTGATGTCCGAGAAAGATTTCGACTGAATGGGTACGTTTCTTAATTGATATAATCAAGGCATTAAGTTGATTGACCGGAACAAATGCATTACAATTTTTACTTGTAAAATGGATTTCTGATTGAACACTTTTTTGCTCTTCTTATATCTGGTTGTGGACTTTGAAAGGTGAAGACAAGTTGGGTGTCCTGTTAAGTAACTGGATCAGTTCCATGAACTATTCTAATTCTATTAGTGCTCAGACCCACAGGTTTTACAATCTCTTAAAATTATAGATCTTGGCTCGCTGTCCTTTTAGATTTTTGAGCCTGATAAAGTGTGTAGTGTTTCTTTAGGGTGGGAAGTCCTAAATTTGTGCACCAAGTAGGATAGATTACTCATTCCCCATGAATTCTTTTGTATTTTATTTTACTGTTGCAAAAGTGTGTTATCAAATAGTTTGTTTGATTTTTCCATTCTGGTTGGTTGTCTCAGTGTGGACATCTGCGAAGAGAAGTTTCTGGCATACTTCTGGTGGTGTTGGCATAGGCTCAAGGCAGGCTTCTTAAATTCCTTTTTCATAGCGCCTGACTCAATACCTAGCATTATTTTCCTCTTTAGAATCGAAAATACCATTTTGGAGCTCTCACATTTTTTATTGAATAAAGTGTGGTATCGATTCCCTCTCAAAGAAATTTTGTAGGGACAAGGCTAGAATGCTGTTATTATGGTCTTCATATGGCTGCTTCCTCAGGTGGAGTAACTGCAATATTAATGCCCTCCCGCTTTATAACATGTATACTCTATGCCTCTAAATAAGCATCAGACATACCGCCGCTTTAAAGTGAACAGTGTCAAGGTGCATCATCACTTTGGCTCCTAAGGGAAACAGTTCTTGAGTTGGAGCTTACATAGGAATTATTTATACTCTCGGGAGTCTAGTAGGATAATTTATTATAATCAATCCTTATAGTGACACTATAAGACGAATACACTAGTATTTTTGCTTGCCCTCGTCAGAGTAGCTTGGCCATTTCTCCAAGCTCCTACTCCCTTGTCAGTTGTTAAATGATGAAATGGAAAAGAATGGGAATCCACATATACACGTTTGAGAGACTGCATATGCCGTTATATTAAATGGTGAAAATTCTGATTTCATACTTATTTTGTTTTTGTGATTCCTTTTGCTCATATGCAGGAAAAATCCAGCGATGATATGCCAATGCCTACTTACTTTCGCTTCCTTGCCTTACTTGCCTTCAAGATATTTGCTGCAGAAAAGGTAGCGCATGCACTATTCTCATTCTTTCTTTCTGTTTTTTCTTGTCCTTCTTTCCGCTC
This sequence comes from Arbutus unedo, assembly GCA_014822125.1. Taxonomy (NCBI): domain Eukaryota; kingdom Viridiplantae; phylum Streptophyta; class Magnoliopsida; order Ericales; family Ericaceae; genus Arbutus; species Arbutus unedo. The sequence goes on along the minus strand of JABCMJ010025392.1, from coordinate 27,583 downwards.
AGAGAATCCTCTAGCATTAAACAACATATTTGCTTCCTCTCTTTTTGTTCATTCTAGTTGATGAAGCTAGTCCACAATAAATCGTCCCATGAGGGTGTTCGTTTTGATGTAGGTCGATGTTGCTATCTTAGAGGTTGGTTTAGGTGGAAGGTTTGATGCGACAAATGTGGTATGCTTGGACCTTAAGAATTTTTTATTTCGCATGGAAATTTTTTTGTGAATCTTACCCAGGAAATAAATGTACACTTCATCCAATGTACTCGCCTTCTTGGTAGGTTGTCGCATCTGGGACATTTGTAACGTGATTATGCTAACATTTCAGGTACAAAATCCAATTGTATGCGGTATTTCTTCTCTTGGGTATGATCACATGGAAATTCTTGGTAAGGTTTGTTAAGGGTTATTGTTATTTTCTTATATATGTATGTTTAGTATTTTTAATATTAGGGTGTGACGGTTTCTTTGTCTTTTTACCTTGTACTCACACTCTATAAATCATATGTGTGTTAGGGTAAGGTAAGGTAATTAACCCTAAAACACTTTTCTCTCAATCAGAGATTTACAAGGTTCTATCCCTAGTGACTCCTAGGGTGACTGCTCGTCTCAATATCAATGTCATACGGTGTCTCGTATACTAATTCTATACTATGAAATGCGACAATATACCATTATGCATTTTGTTGTTTGATAGGACATTTTGTTGCACCGACCAATATGGGTTTGTAAAATAATGATATGCATTTGGTTTGATATTAACAAACACTCATTTTGATAGATCACACAAAATGCTCTAGAAGGATTAGTGATGACTTGTACCTGGTACCACCAGCTACCTTGGATTTGATTGCAATACTTCACAATGAAATACTGGCAGTTTGGTTGTTTGTCAGACTATTGATTATTTGCAAACTATGTTTGAAGTTTTATGTGAGTTCCAGGTTTGAGTTGCAGGCAATGACGCATTTAATGATTCAGTCTGATACATAAGTTTTCTTCCATGTTTATAACATGCTATAAACAGGTAATACTCTTGGAGAAATTGCAGGGGAGAAAGCTGGTATTTTTAAGGTGTTTTTCCGAAATCAAAGATTCTTTCTTGGCTATATTCCAAAATGACAAATTTCTTACTTGAACGAAAATAGGTTTTCATTTATTTGTTCTTCGTTCTTCTATCTGGCTTCATTCATTTTTATGAGCCCTCATTTGTCTTGATCCTCTTTTGATGATGCAGCAAGGTGTTCCAGCCTTTACTGTGCCCCAACCTGAAGAAGCAATGCGGGTACTTGAAGAGAAGGCTTCCCAGTTGGGTGTAGGTTGCTTATTTATTCACAACTTCTTTATTTTACAGTATGTCAGGAATAATGTGATGCAAAGCTTAACTTTTAAGTTCAGCGTTTTACTAATGCATGTTAACTTGATTACAAAATGAACATTATACCAATTACTGCAATAAAAGATTGCTTGTTCAGGTTGATGGAAAATATACTGGGGAATCGTTATATACTCCATTGGGTTATGGCCTCTTCAAATGGACAACTTTTGCATGAAACATTTATGTGAAACTTGGTCCACGGTAGATTTGATGGACCTCTGTGGTTTGTCTTGCCAGCAAAGGCCATTGGTCAGGTCGACAAATTCATGAAGACTGCTGACAAGTGTTCTGTCACTACTTTTAATTTTCAACTTGAGGTTTAAGTGTTTTCCTCCTTATGAGTATATAGTAATACCATGCTATCTGGCCTTAGCCGCTAACGCTATATATGCTTTTCCGCTGTGCATAAAGGCAAGAAACGTCCTTCAGTCAAGGTTGCGCCTATTGCTTGTAGCTGCATATGTAAATATAAGGCTAAAATGTGGCATTTTTTGTTTGCAAGAATCGTGAGCAGCTGATTTGTTACGGAGTTGAGCAAATCATGCTGATTGCAGGTACCGCTTAAAGTAGCATCACCGCTGGAAGTGAATCTTTTGAATGGACTACATCTAGGCCTCGAAGGTGAGCATCAATATCTGAATGCTGGTCTTGCCATTGCTTTATGCTCTACTTGGCTCCAAAAGACCGGTCGCATTGAAGTCAACAAACTGGAGCAAAATGTTAGTATGTATAATGGAAATTATGCTTTCTAAAGAGTGTTTAGATTTGGCATTGTTTTGATTCATTCAACTTGTTTCTTCTTTCCTTCTTGGAACAGGGTCCTCTTCCCAAACATTTCCTTAAAGGGCTCACAACGGCTACTTTACAAGGACGTGCTCAGATTGTTCCTGATCGGTTTATTGATATTGAAAGCCCAGGAGATCTAGTGTTTTATTTGGATGGAGCCCATAGTCCTGAAAGCATGGAAGTATGTGCAAAATGGTTTTCCCTTGCCATCCAAGAAGAGAACAAGCAGAAGTTAAACAATCACCGACAGGACAATTTTAGTTATGGTTGTGAAACTCCCAGGAAGAACTCCACACAGGTAAGAGCACAAAACGTTTGATTGTTGGATCAATTTCTCTTGAAAGAACTCAATGTAGAGGTTAAGAACGTTTTATTTTGGCTATACTATAGATAATATGGATACACAAGGACCGATTGTGCATGTCATGAAACCCAATTGCTCGTTGAAAGGGAAGAACGACCAGTCTTCTACTTTTTTTTTTCGGCGAGCAGTCTTCTACTTTCATTGCATTAACTTAAATTATATTAGGAGGGAAAAAGAAGAAAAAGAAGAAACAAAAACATTGTTGAGGATTTTACTTCTTGTTAAGAGGCATTACAAAGCGGAAAAAACTTAGAGAGCAGTGTCGTTGGAATGTCAATCTTTTGTAGATGGAGCTTCCACTTTGATTGAACTTACATGCTAATTTTAGTTAAGATTTCTGGCTATAATTGTTACCGGCCCAAGTATTGCTGTTGATTTCTTTCCTTTGTAAGGGATAACATTTTGTTCAACTTTTTAGTTTACTTTAAGATTAAGTAATTTGGTAACATAATTCCAGTCTCTATTCGGAACTCAATGGGAAAAGCAAATATCTCCACTGTGTTTTTTAGTTTTTAAGAGTTAGAATATACTTGAAAAAAGAGGCATATTATGTCCGTATATATGGCTACGCTTCTGTATACCTGATTTCTTGAACCATATTACGTGACACAGGCTTTGGTTTATTACTACATTAGAATACCTGCTTTTCTCTTTGCGAGTGAATGAGTAAATACATTGGCTGTGTATGTCATACTTCTTCATTTCCTACTGAATGCTGCTGACCTGTAGTTGAAAATTGTGCAGATCTTGTTGTTCAATTGTATGTCAGTGAGGGACCCGCAGTTGCTCCTTCCACGCCTGGTTAACACATGTGCTAGCCGTGGTAATCATCTCATACAGATGTATCTTTCATATTAATAAATGCCTAGTGACTTGCGAAATTCTAGGAACCGTACAAGAAACAGTTGACATGAATTGAACTCAAACCTGCTACAGTTAAACCATGTTTAGCAGAACTTCCAAGGGCCTAGCTAAACTGTCTTAAAATCTTTGAAACTATCCATATGAATTCATAGAATATGTGGATATAAGGAAGTTGTGCTTGGTATTCATGGGTTGTCAATTTTGATTTTTGATGTTTCAGGGGTCCACTTCAAGAAGGCACTGTTTGTACCAAACATATCACTGTATAACAAGGTGTGGTCCAGCGCCTTACCACCAACCGATTCACAAGTTGATCTCTCATGGCAACTTAATCTTCAAAAAGTATGGGAGAACCTGATTAATAACCAAAAAGGTATTAGTTTCAATGATTATACGTCCTTTTTCTGGTTTTTTTTTTCGCGGGGGGGAGTTCGCCAAAAATTGAAAACAGTTTCTTATCAATACGATTTGCATAGTTTTAGACATTTGGCATTCTAGTAAAATGGTGACTATATCTCATTTTAATTTTAATGATTCTAATTTTACTTCCTGTGCTTTTAATTATCTTCTGTAGTTTAAGCAACTGTATTTGCAGAATCTTCTTTCATATCTTCTAGTTGCAGCTCATATGGGTTTTGACATGATGGGAGGGGATGCCAAAAATGCAAATCTCACCAACGTACAGGGTGAAGTTGACAAGGAAAGGTGTGTTAAGAGTTGTGAGAACAGTACAGTGTTTCCTTCACTGCCATTAGCTGTCAAATGGCTGCGCGACACTGTTCAACAGAATAAATCTGTCCGTTTTCAGGTAATCACTAACTTTTGGCATCTGAGTATCCATTTTTTCCTTAGCCTCCCTGTAATATTAGTACACAAATTTTATTTTCAAGAAAATTTTAGTGAAGTGAAGAAAAAAAAATATAGTTTTCTCCAAGGGTTTAGTTGATGAAAGAAATTTATGAGAAATTAAAAATCAGTAAGTCGTGTGGAGATACGCGTCTTTGAGAAAAAATTAACCCTAGTGAAAAATTAAAGACGTGTATCCCCACAATTTTCTTGCTACAGAATACATACAAAGTACGTCGTGTGGTGAATGAAACAATATCCCTTGAATGATTTAACGCTTAGATATTCTTGTACTTTCCTGTTTGTTCTCAGCAACTAAATGGGACCTTAGAAAGAATGGCTAGGGGCTTGCCACGTGTCAAAGAAGTTTTACGAGGTTGAAGGTTGTTAGAGCACAATGCACTGTGAACTTGAATCTTCTAGGAAGAACATAAACTGAAAACCCTTGAACCATTGAGCAACCTTTGTGCCATGTTTTACATCAGAAACGTAGTAATGCACAACTTTCTTTGTTTACGCCATTATTGATCGAATCCCCCACATTATTTATTGACCATCTCCAGTTAGGACCCATGCGGTCATGCCCAAAGCAAAATACGTAGTTCTTCCAATTTGTTGAGTTTCTTTGTGAGTCTATGACCAAGTAGTAAACGTCCGCGAGGATAAAAAAAAAACTCCATGCTAGTACAGTTCCAATAGATAAAAGATGAAAGAAGATGTGGCCTACATTTGTATATGAAGCAAGCTACATTTTCGCAGATTATGATTCTTTTGCTTAATTTACTGAGCCTATATTTTCTTTTTCCCTCACTTGGTATATCAGGTGCTTGTAACTGGTTCTTTACATCTTATTGGTGATCTACTAAGATTGGTGAAGAAGTGAGAGACATAAGGAATGTCTATTGGGCCCTCCTTTGGCGTTTCTGTTTACCAGCAAGGCAGCAACAAGTTCAGATCATGGTGCCAACAGGTTCTGGTATCACCAGCAAGTTTAGTATTTTATCCCAAGAGTGCCCAGAACTTGTGAAAATTCTGGGTACATATAATTTCTGCCCCTGGTGACTGTTCTATCCTATAAGTCTTCATATTTTATAAAATTCACAACATTCGATCTATATTCTAAAATAGAGCAAGCACTTAGCACGATGGGAAGGTAGCAATGGAATTATTCTATAAGCCAACCAAAGGCTAGAGCATATATTCGCGTAGGAATAGAGGGGGTATTTTTCAAACTAATCTTCCAAGCAAATTATGCTGTCCTAGCGGTATTTGCTTTTGCTAAACACTTTGAATATATTCCACAGAAAAAAGAAACTAGTTCAAACTTAGCAGAAAATGTCTAGGTTTTCTAACCCACCTGGTTGTTCTTAAGGGATAATTTTAAGGCTATAATGCTCCAGAATTGACTTCGCCTGATAATTCCTTTATTTCGTCATTCTTATATTAATTATAATTATAATTGTCAAGGTAGCTACTTTGATTACTATCCAACAGATTCCTAATCAATGGGAGCCACGGTTGATTTAAATTAGCATTATTCAGTTATATGTGCATATCCAAGTTTAATCGGTTGGTTGCTTCTATAAACAAAGTATCAAATGCATCTGACGCTTAACACTTTAATAACCAATCCTCTGGCCTAAACTTTTAACTATAATTGTCACCATTTTTTTAATTATTTTTTTGATATTTTATTAGATTCGTCTAAATTTTTTTTGCATTAATCATTCATCTTGATGAAATGAATATGAAAACTAATAAAATTATGACCAAAAGTCCCAAAACAAAAAAAAAAAAAAACTCGCTAAGAAGTTAGAAGACAAAAAAAACTAAAAATACAGTTTTCCATCGTCTTTAAGCTATAGAATGATTGTTTGAATCGAGCGAAACAGACAATATAATGATATTGAATGGAATGCAATTGGAATAACATTTTCATTCGTATTCTTATGGTTGGTTGTTTATAAAAATTAAGAATTAAGATCTTACTTGAATTTTTTACTGGGGTCTTATTTTCATAACTACTAGTTCAAGAGGAAAAAGAAATTACTCTCTCTCTTTAAGAAGTTTTTTTTTAGAATGATAATCACTGTCCATTAAACGGTAGATAATATATAAAAGTGTATTGATATTTATAAACTGTATATTAATATCCGTAAAATATGTATCAATAATCGTGTTTATTTGACATTATGTGTGTATTATTTACCGCATAATGACCGGTGATTAGCATGACTTTTTTTTTTTTTAGCAATCTATATAAAGAGGAGGTGAATCTCTTTCTATAAAAACTTTTTCCCATAGCAATGTGCATAAAAAGTAGACCAATTAAGAGAGAGAGAGAGAGTGAGTGGGTAAATAAAAAGACGGGTGAGGAGAGAGAGTGAGCTTAGGAGAATACTTAAATATCTCTACGAAGAGTGAGTCAAGTGAAAAGAGCGAACGACATGGAAAAGAGAGAAGTTATTTTAAAAAATTTATGATTATTCTAATTTTTAATGAAATGATAGCTCATTTATTTAAGGATATAGTGATTCAATTCATAATGAACATTCTTTTGATTTTTGATGAATCAAACATGAGAAACACAAATTTATTGGAGTAATTATTTTTTTCTCCCGTTAATTATGTCCAACTAAATATAACCTTAGTCTCTTTGAGTTGTCTTATTTGAATTTTTCTCAATTTTAATTCATATTTTTTTATTTCTCTCATTGAAACGAATGAAAAATGTAAAAATTTTAACAAAAAATTATATAATTTAGTTCAAAGGACTCTAACAACTCTTTGTGGGTTTCATCATCTCTTGGTGCGGGAATCCTAAGGGATTGTCTGAGTAGTTGACAGGATAAGCTGTAAATTGAAATATTCTGCGGTCAAAACTCGGCAACTTAATACGTGTGGTCATTGGAGAGCTTGCCCGATCGTTTCTACTCAATGCTTCGAGAACTAGTTAATAATTTAGGTGAAGGCTCTTCCAAGCTTTACCACAGTTTAATTCTAAGTTGATCGGATATCTCGGACATAAAATAAAAAATAAAAAATAAAAAAATCATCTCTTGGTGTGGGGCTATGGATTTCATAAATGTGCAAACATAATAGTCAAGCACTTAAATTCGAGTTAATTACTATTGCGCCCTTACCATTTTATGAAAATCCCACGTTAACCCACCCATTTCAGTAACTCGACAACAAAAATTCAAACTGTAGTGTCACGATTATGTTGTGTTGATTAGGCTGACAAATTGACATATGAACCAAGTGAAATTTTTCGCACTTCAGAAGCGGATATAGATTCACCAAAAATTTCATCTCTGCCTGATATACAGATTGATATAAATGGAAAAAACATGCCGTATTTAACACATTGAGAAAAGCCCGTCTTTTTCACTTAAAGACCGATTTCACTCATAAGAGTTCAATCAAAAGGATCAGATTTGTCGAAACTCATCTTTTGAATTATTCGTACCTTTTGTCTTTACGCTCCTGTGTTAATCGGAGTGAATTATGACCCAACTTTAAACTCCAAAGGGGTAAGGGGCAAGTAATTTAACCCTCAATTAAAACTCGCACCCACAAAGCTTACCATTCAATTAAATCCCTTATTTCCTTTTCATTTTCTCCAAAATAATTTCCAAGAATATGAGCAATTTCCGAAAATATTTCTGAAAATATGAATCTCAAAATCATATGCTCCTTCCATCTCCTACCTTTGTTTATGTGCTTATGCATAAATTTATTTATCTCAGGTTTCATTCGAAGTAAATCAAGTCCTTCAATCCCTCAATAAGTTTCATTATGTGCTCACTTTACTATTAGCACTACTCAATTCATAAGTAAATAAAGGGAATTGATTTTCACACCCCTTTTAATTTCATGCATTTTTTTTTTTGTCCTTACTATACAAAGTTACTAAAATAATCTTCTATTATATAATTTTTATTCCTCTTGTGTTTACAATACTATATTACCCTTACAATTAACTAAAAGTAAATATTTTTTGTTTTTTGTTTTTACTTAACTTTTTGTATTTATGATTTTTGCGTCATTTTTTATGGTTTATTGGTTCGTTTCGACGAAAGAAATTTAAAAAGTACAAAATTATGTTCAAAAATTAAAAAATTCACTAAAAATAAAAAAATATTATTTTGAGCTTATTTTTTTAGTTTTTTTTAATTTTTTTAGTTTTTAAACATCATTTTATATTTTTCTAAAATTGAGACAAACTAATAACCATCAAAAAATTGATACAAAACAAAAAAAATTGATTTTTGTTGGAGCTTTTCTTTATTTATGATCTATTTAGCATGTAGTAATTATTGGATTATTAATTGTCTGCTAGTTTTTCTGCTCGTATTTGAAAAAAAAATTATTTTGTATCAATTTTTTTATTGTTATTAGTTCATCTCGAAAAGAGATTTCAGGAAAATATAAAATAATGTTCAAAAACTAAAAGCAATTCCAAAAAATTTGAAAAATAAGCTCAAAACATTATTTTTTTAGACTTATTTTTATTTTTAGTGAATTATTTTTAGTTTTTGAATATAATTTTATACTTTTTAAATTTATTTCGTCGAGACAAACAAATAAATCATAAAAATGACAAAAAAATAACAAATAAAAAAATTAAATAAAGACAAAAAATAAAGATTATTTACTATTAATTATGAGGGTGGTATAGTAATTTAAATACAAGAAAATAATAAATATTATTTAATAGAAGAATATTTTAGTAATTTTATATAATAAAGACAAAAAAAGAAAGTGCATGATGCTAAAAGAGAATGTGAAAATCACTTTCCTAAATAAGTGATGCTTATTGCTGATTATTGAAGTATCCTTTAATCTCCCAATATATTTTATTGTGTTGCTTGTTGCTGTAAAAAAAAAAAAAAAAAGATGTCGCTTATTATTGTAAAGTAAGAAGTACATTGTAACTTTATTTAGGTCTTTATTTTATTATAAATGAGTTTATTCATAAGTCAGTTTATTATTTTATTTATCAATAACTTAAAAATATTTGTGTATACTGATAAACATATTATGTTACATATTGAAATTAGTGTTATGATAAAAGACAATTTTAATGTTTTGGTGAGGGTAAAGTAGAATATAAAAAATTTAACTCGGCTTTTCTCCCAGATATTGAATACTGGACAACTCACATATTCTTTATACTGTAATTAATACCGGACCAAACCAAATACAGAACAACTTTTATTTTAATTTTGGGACTATTAATTTCTGGACTAACTTTTCAATTGTTTGTTTCTTCACATTTTTATAAGTATCTTTAAAAATACGTTTAGTAAAAATACGTTGTTGTTGTTTATCATTTACGATAAACATTTTCATAGGTTTTTTTTAAATTATCAAAACCACAAAATCATATTTTTACTTGTTTAGGAGATAAAATTCGACAACCAATAATAATTATGGTACTTCATCTCTCTCTCTCTCTGTCTCTCTCTCTCTTTCTCTTTCTCTTTCTCTACACACACACATTATTCATAGTCACCTCCATCGTATATTAGATGTATGTGATTGCATTTCAACACACATCTAAACTACTATGAATCGTAATTTATAGTATAACCACTAAATTAATATGCTTCAAATTATTGGGTTGCAAATCAGTCATGGTTCCATATTCTTTGCAACATATGATTTGTCATCGATACATTATTTTGATAATAATGAAAAAGGTTGAAATAATATTACCAAACATATTTTATATTAACTTTATTTTGTACAAAAATTATGTTATCAAACATATTTTTTATTTTTTGTTTTTGTTAAAAATAAACAAAAATCTATTTGTAAGTTTTTCTAAATAAAGAAAACTGAAAACGTAATAATAATAATAATAAATAAATAAATAAACCAAGTGTAATTCACAAGCTAGATGATCAGATGCCACCACTAGTAATATTTTAAGATACTGTTGTAAAGAAAATGCTCCATTAACCAGGACACCTTTTTCTTACAGCTAAAGCTATTGCGCTTTTGACAAGGAGAGACCAGAGCCTCTCATACCCAAGAAGATGAAGGTCTTGTCAGAATCTCAGCTTTCACGTTTTTTTCAAAAAGTAAAAGTGAACTACAATTCCAACTCCTATATCATAAGAATCTACACCTCAATTCACAATGGCTGTTTCACTTTTACCTACAGTGACCCCATTCAGATGAAGTTTTGCATACCATGCTGCAATGAAACAGGCTGATATACAAGACAAATATGTTCACTCAACCAACTTGAAAAATAGGATACGGATAAGTTAGAATTACATTATATGTAATTATTGGTCTTGTATTATGCAGAAAAAACAAACAAAATGAAGAGTACATTTATTGAGTTGCTAATACAGAGCATATAGTACATGCCAGTTGCCAAAAGTCCAAAACCGAATGAAAGCTAGACGAAGCATGAAAATTAGATTACAACATGAATTTCGTACCATAAACAAAGTTCACAAACCCTAACCAAACTTTAAACCAATGAGTAGATTTTGATCAAGACTTGAGAGAGACCTAATCACCATACGTTCATGCGTATGTACTCTCTCTCTCTCTCTCTCTCTCTCTCTCTCTCTCTCTCACACACCCACACACAAGGTGTTCTCTTATTTGAATTCCTTCTTTCAGTCATGCCAAGTTAGAGTGTTACCTACACATAGTCATAACAAACAGTTTAAGATTCCTACACTATAAAAGAACTACAAGGCAAAACAAGTTCACGCACACACAAAATTCTCCTCCTCAAAATAAGAGAGGAGCCTTAACTTTTTGTCATCACTAGTGTACTTGCTTAGTACCAATATACCATTGTTTAGAAAGATGGAACAAGAAATAAAGAAAAGCGGAGGTGAAATTAGAGAAGATGACCGTGAAAAGTGGGTGCATGATTCGTCTTTGGATCACAAAGGGCAGGTTCCTCTCAGGGCTTCAACAGGTGTGTGGAAAGCATCATTCTTCATCATCGGTAAGGGTTCAAATCCGATGAACACCCCACAAAATATGGTGCATCAAAGTTTTCTCCTCCTCTTTCTTTCCTGCTTCAGCTGAATGTTTTGTTCCAACTGTTTGATAAATTTTAGTTCCATTTATTCCTCTGTCAATCATTTCCGTAACCATAAATGATGATGAAAGCAATATATTAGCTATACATGAATATTAGTTTCTACACAAGGCCAACACGTTATACTCCAATATCCTGATCTTTTTCTGTTTTCCTTTTCTTGCTTTTTCAAATTCATGTGTTTTGCGGAGACACCGGATGTTAGAATTCACCCTTCGTCTTTCTGTACGATATCCCATTCTATGAAGTACGGATACTCCAAAACTAGTCACATATGCGTATCGGATACCAATACGCCCCGATATGTATCGGATACGACAAATGAGTAACCAACATTAAAATTAAATTATTTTAATTTCGAATATGTGGTGAATACTTTAAAGATACAGCGGGATACGGATACGGCGAGAGTAAAAATGAAATTTTTAAAAGCTATCCTATATATACAAGGGGCAAAGTGTACGATAATCTTCGTCTCCTAGCAAGGAGAAATAAATCGAGTACACATGAAAGGAGACACCAAATTATGGAATGTTGGTAGAGATGCATTTGATACACTTGAAGGTGCCGCTATATTTGAAATTGCAAATCTTTCCTTTGATGAGCCGAATATGAAACCCATGATTTTCACATATGCAATTGAAGTTGATAATTGAATATTGAAGTTAATATGAGTAAAAATTAGTAGAAGTTATCACTTCTTGTTTTAGAACTTTTACCATGTATTGAATGCTTTGTAGTATTTTTGGTAGCTTCTTTTCTATTTTGAATGACTTTAAAAATTAATATGTGCTAAATGCTTCCTATAATGGTATTAACAAATCAATTAATCTTCTATTTCTTTTGACTCTTTTTTATGCGTAGTACATGATTAATAATTATTAAAAAAAATAAAAACTAATTTTACAACCGTATGTCCGACGTATCCGTATTTTTTTTTTTTAGTTTTTGCCATATCAGTTCGTATCTGTAATCTGTACCAGTATCAGTATCCACGCTTCATTGGTCACATTGTATAGTGGCCGTGGGCGTGACTTCTTTAAAATGATGTTTCAATTAGTACAAATTGATAAAAGTTGTTCTTTGCTAAGAAGAGTGGAAACTAAAAGACATCACCTCCAAGACCCAACCAACTAAAATCTAGTCTCTCGAAGCTGCTTTAGAGGTAACCAAAGAATTGATGTCATTTCTCTTAATGTCTTGTCTCACCACTAAATTTGGTTACTTTCTGTTACAGTAAATTCACGTCACAATACCTATCCTTCTCTTTTCAGTGTGAAAATTCTCAATGGCCATGTTAAGGGTCTGATGAGTTCACTTTCTTGCACAACAATGGCTGCGTTACTAACTTAACAGTAAAGCTCCTGTTCAAGCTCATAGGAAGACTTAAAGAAAAGATTGGGATACTGTTAGAACAAACTGAACAGCCAATCATTAAATATCTTATACTTGCCTTCCAACCCAAATCCGCTTCAGCAACAGCATGTAATCTCCGAGCCTTGATGCCTTCACAAAAAAGTACTAAATTTACGAAAATGATTCAATATATGATCCAAATCTTGGCATCATGGAAAAAGTTCCATTAGAAAATCATGTTTTGTTCTTAAAATTATTTATCACAGTTTTGTTTCTAAGTTCATCTCGACAACTATCTTATTCTCTTGGTATGTAGCAATTGAGTTTAGCGAGAGGCTGACCTATTTCGGAATATCAACAAATCTCATCACATACCTCACCAGAGTGATGCATCAGGATCTTAAAGCAGCAGCAAAAAATGTCAACTACTGGTCAGGAGTAACAACAATGATGCCATTAGTAGGAGGGTTTCTTGCTGATTCCTGCACTGGCCGATTTTCAATGATCTTGATCTCATCTAATATCTATCTTATGGTACATTCATCATCTAACCTGTAGTCATAACTAATTTCCAAACGTACCAAATTCAATTAAATATGCATGACATTGCCTCCTAATTCAGGCTTTGGGCCTCTTGACAATGTCTCAATTCATCCCAAGCCTGAAACCCTGCAGTACAGAAACGTGCTCACAGACTAAGAAGGTCCATCAAGTGGTTTTCTTTCTGGCAATGTACCTTCTATCTCTTGGAACTGGAGGTCACAAACCATGCCTAGAAAGCTTCGGAGCAGATCAGTTTGATGATGACCACGTGGAAGAAAGGAAGCAGAAGATGTCTTACTTCAACTGGTGGAACTTTGCTCTCTGCTGTGGGCTGTTGCTTGGTGTAACATTTATCGTCTATATGGAAGACTACATGAGCTGGGGTGTTGCTACTCTACTTCTTACTATTACTATGGCCATCACAATCACTATCTTCTATTTTGGGAAGCAATTTTACCGGTATAGAGTGCCAGAAGGGAGCCCCTTGACACCCATGTCACAGGTTTTGGTTGCTGCCATCAGAAAGAGACAACTCTGTCATCCCTCCAGCCCTGATTTGTTATATGAAGTTCCAAAGTCAGAAAAGTCCCAAGGAAGGCTCTTGTGTCATACAAACAGTCTCAGGTTAGGCATCCACACTCCACAGAAATGGAACTCTCCTGTTTCCTTTTTTTTTTTAATTTGGAATGAGTCCTATGAACAAATTCAAGGCTCTGTTTGAATATATGGACTTCGAATAAAAGGGCAGTTGGGGTTAAAGTTCAGAAACAAAGAACACTTGGGTCTTATAGATTCACTTAAAAATAAGGGGAAAGATAGAGTACAGGGATAGAACACAATGTTTAAACGAGGTTGGAACAACTAGAATACTTAGAACGAAGGGTTTCAATACATTGTTTTGGCTGTAGTTATCTAAAATCTAACAGTGAAATCCCCATCTGTAAACATACACAATTCATTACCACCAAATTTTCATTTCAAATCCAAAAATCCAACGCAACCTAAATGACTAGTGCATTGGCAAGTGAATCAATTGTAATGTGTTTTCCATGTACAGATTTCTCGACAAAGCTGCTATCATTGACAGCAGTGAGAATATACTAAGTGAGAAACAAACAAATCCATGGAGGCTAGCAACAGTGACCAAAGTGGAGCAGATGAAGCTTGTAATAAACCTAATTCCCATATGGCTAACTTCACTATCATTTGGTTTATGTATGGCACAAGCCCCAACATTCTTCGTCAAACAAAGCAGTACAATGAACAGAAAGATCGGTCGAAATTTTGAGTTCCCACCTGCCTCTACCGGTACTCTTTCTGCCGTTGGAATGATAATATCTCTCACCCTCTATGAGAAGATCCTTGTCCCAACATTAAGAAAAGCAACTGGGAATGAAAGAGGCATTGAAATCCTCAAGAGGGTTGGCATTGGAATGGTACTTTCTGTTTGGGCCATGGTTATTGCAGCATTAGTAGAAAGGAAGAGGCTAGGAGTTGTAGACCGAGAGATCACAGGAGGACAGCAAAGTGGGACTCTATCTATGAGTGTATTTTGGTTAGCTCCTCAGTACATTGTTGTAGGCATTGCAGAAGGGTTCACTCTTGTTGGGCTGCAAGAGTTTTTCTATGAACAAGTTCCCGATTCAATGAGAAGCCTAGGAATAGCTTTTTATCTGAGTGTTATTGGACTTGGGAACTTCTTGAGCAGTTTACTAATAACTATTGTGGATCATATCACCAAGAATGCTGGGAGTAGTTGGTTTGGTAAGGACTTGAATAAGAGTCGTTTGGACAATTTCTACTGGTTGCTGGCAGTTTTGAATGGTCTGAATTTGTTCATTTATGTGGTAATTGCGAAGGGGTACAAGTACAAGAATGTGCAGAGAAATGTGATTACGGCTGGTTGCCATGTGGGAGGTGGGACTGGGTCACTGGCTTAATTTTCTTTTGCTACGAGGGGTAGCGATGTGATTAAATGGAGGAAATGTGAGAAACCTGGTCAAATGATAATGCTTGCTTTCTGATTAATATTAGCTCAAGCAGCAGTATATACATGTTTAGAGTGTCCAATGTACCATAATATTAGATAAATTTTATGTTGGATGGGAACCGAGCTGACCAGTTTTTGATAATTCTCCAACCTTCATCGTGCCTTTTTTTTCTCAATTGAAGCAGGGCGGATGCTAACTTGCTATGTTATGGACCCAAGGTTGTCAAATCGTAAATTGTATCGAGAATCGTCGTGTTGACTTTTTGAATCGTGACTCGTAACGATTTGGTCAAAATTAAAAAAGTACTCTAAATATGTATGTATTTGCATTGATATATGAAAATGCATTCAAATGAGCCTAAAACAAAAGATAAAAACTTCATAACTTCATACTTGTGCTAAAATGGAACCATCTAAAAAAACCTAAAGACCTAGATTATACTTAGAAATTAAATAACAAGCAAGAAGCTTCAAAAAATCATCAAAACTTCAATTTTCATCCGCTCCATTCAAACGACCATCATCATCATCACCACCAATGTCAAGTTCCTCATCATCATCTTCCTCTTGTTCGTCACATGAGGCACTTTCCACCATAACGACTTCATCCAACTCTTCTTCATCCCCTTCATCATCTTCAATAATTTCAATTTCATCATCAACCAAGAAGTCATCTATTTTCCTTTTACCTTTGGTGTTTGCATTTAAGTTCTTTGGCCCTATATCAAAAATAGTTGAAGAGTAATTTGTAAGCAATAATGTAAACATAGAAATTAGAAAATCAAATTAGCTATTAAAAAATTGTACTCATACCTATCTTTCTCTTTTTGCCACTAACTTCTTCATCATCTTGGAAGCACTCTTGAATGTCCAACCATGAATGATCTTTGGGTAGACAGGAATCTTTTTTCTCAGTAATCCACTTGTCATCGGATTCCATATCCGATAAACAAATAGGATCATATGTTTCCTCTCTTTCTTGCCTCTTCTCTTGTCTCATTTCAAGTCTAATGTTGTACTTCACAAAAACTAATGTATTTAATCTTTGTTGCTCTAACGGTTCCTACTCTTCATGTGCGCTTGATCAAAGGTACTCCAATTCCTCTCATACCCCATTGCACTACAAGTAAGGCTTAGCACTCTAATAGCTAACCATTGAAATTCCTTGCACTCTTCTCCATAACTCTCTCACCATAGAGCTAGAAAACAATAGTTACTATACATTATAATTATATTATAAATTTATAATAATATTATATTATATAAGAAGGCAACGAACACATGTTCACAAGTCACCACTCACCGGGTTGCTTCTGGTCTCTTGTCAAGATTGTCATGCTCATACCAAACATACCCTCGGCTCTTTTGAACTTTTCCAATTGTGCATCAACCTTTACCCTTGTCTCTACATCGGGAAAAAATTTTCAACGGTTCTATACAACTCGACTTTAACTTCATGATCCGCTTTGAAGTTATCACTATAATGGAACCTACACAATGAAGTGCGAACTACGTTTACTATAACCACAAGGATGATGAAAAACAAGAACAATAGATTTGATTAATTTACTTACTTGGGATTAAGATAGTAAGCCACCGCATGAAGAGGCCTATGAAGTTGCATATCCCATCTCGCATCAATAATTTTCCAAATCTTTTCATATCTCTCTTTCACATTGTCCATATTTTTTGCAATTTCTTCTTTGGCCCTATCCATAGCCTCATAAATGTACCCAATTGCCGGCTTGGCATCACCATCTACAAGTCTCAACACTTTTACCAAAGGGACGACAAATTTCATGCAAAGCTTTGCGACCTTCCAAATCTAGAGTTATACAAAATTGTCCCTTGTGTTTTTAATCCCACAACACTCTTTCCATACGAACTCTAAACCCAAGTTTGGGATGCAATCATAGCTCTTAGTTGAATCTTTGTTTCTTCAAAACTTTTCAATGTTAGATAAGCAATAGCAAATTTAGTAACTCCAGTCGTGTTAATTCCTTCTTCTTTGTAAACTTTCTAAACATGGAAAGAACCCATTGATGCTTATAAATGTTAATTGATATCTTCTTCTCCTTCTGTAATGTATCTTTATAAACCGGCAACTCACCTATGTCACTAAGCATCAAATCAACACAAGGTGCCGCACACGAAGACCAAAACAAATTTTTTCTCTACTCGTCCGACAATCTACCGGCACCTACATAAGCGCATGCACTATCCGTCACCACTTGTTCAATATTTTCCTCCCCAATCTCCTTCACCAAATCATCATGCAATTCATACAATTTTTCAGAATCATTGATTATGCTCGAAGTATCAATTGATCTAATAAACACTGAACCACGTGGGTCATTGACAAGAAAATTAGTAATCGACCTATGTTTCCCGTCAGTTCATGCATTAGACATTAAAGTGCAGCCCGTATTTTTCTACTCCTTTTTTGTATACCACTAATCGATCATTTATAAGGTCGATCTCTTTCTTTAAGTAGGATACTCTAACCTTATGATAAGTTGGGGGTTTTAAACCCTTGCCATAATCGCCAACATTCTCTTCCATAAAGGGTCTTTGACCAAATTAAATGGCAATGCATTCCCATAGATATATCTACAAATATCGCTAATTACCGGCTCTCTTTTCTTTATTATTTGATTCATTGTTTATTGTTTGGCTTTTCCGTTTCCTTTTGTAACATATGCGTCCGTAGTTCCCTTTCTTTTAACATCAAAATATTCATCTTCAAGTTCAACCTCCACAACGTTCTTTTGTAATTTTTTCCCTAAAATTTGTAGGAAGAACTTCCTTACATCGTCAGCAACTTGCGGACATGGGGCTACCTCAACGTGAGTTCCCGCCAAATAATGTTTTATACGTATCACCCCTCCCCAAAAATTTTGGTTACAATAATTGCAGCACAAATATACCCTCTTTGTTTCACTCACTCTAGTACAATGTCTCCAAGTAAGATCTTCAACTTTTTTCTCCTTTTTATTCCCCATTTGCACGAGCCACCAACTGTAAGAGCAATATAATAGTGAAAATAAATAAAAAAAACTACTCTTTAATCACTTTAGAGTTTAGTGTTTAACTGTTAAAGTATTAAATATATAAAAAATACAAAATACATTACCACTGGAAAGTGGTAACAGCCAACAGATTAGGAAACCTGAAAAAGCAATACAAATGCTTCGAACTTCTTCAGAAAAACCAAGGAGTGAATCCCGGCTTCAAAAACCAAGGTGGGGACGCTAGTTCAAGACACTAGACACCGTAATAGCCTAACAAGTTAGAGCTTTGAAGAGTGATTCCTGATGCTCGGTTGGGATGCTTCATGATGCTTTTGGAAAAATGAAGGTGAACTGGGCTTCAACCTTCGAAGCACAACTACCGTTTGCGTAGTCTCTAGCATGGTGTTCTTTTTCTAATTTTGGAAAGATAAGTATTGAGCCTTATGATGATGTGTTTTCAAAAAAAGCAATGATAATTTTTGAAAAATATAATTTTTGGTAACTTTTCTACCTTGGGAAGTGCAATCGTCCTTCGTTTCCATTTCTGGTAGCCTTCGTTACCATTTCTGATCGATCCTGGGCTTCTGGCTACCGATTCTAGTTCGAACAGGAATCGGAAGATTCATGCGATTCACCGATTCAATGGCGATTCAGCAATTCAAGGTACCAATTAATGGTAGTTTGCGATTCATAGCTGTGGTTTGAATTGTTTGCCTACCGAATCGTATCGAATCGGGCTCGAATCGTGCTATTTCTACAACCTTGTATGTACCAACTATGAGTGCTAATCAAATTTATTTTAGTTTTCCTGAAAATTCAAAACATACCTATAATTCCTTTTCTGTGGCCAGATGCATCACGGTATCATGCACCCATCGTACAAAAAAGAATATAGTAAGGAAATCTGAAGGCTTAGCAACTTTGTAATTGAATACCACAAGCTACGTTGTAATTGATCACCACAACCTACCCCACTAGCCTCGATGGTGAAAAATTCTGATTTCTTTCTCCATATTTAGAGCTTCATCACACAACTAGTGGCTAACAATGTTTCTCTCTTCGTATGGAAACAAGGTTATACAATTTAAAATAACTACTGTATCAGCTATAACTTGCAGTCATGCATCCATGCCATATTTGTGTTTTACCTGTTTCCTCTTAATTGCATCCCTCAGCTTTTGGATTATGTAAACTTGCCACAGTAATTCACCGAGATGCTGATGACCCAAAATTTTCTTCAGCTTTACGGTAGAACCTACAAAAACACTCAATAAAATGTTGGACTTACATGAAACAAAGTTATCTTTTCACTCTTTTGGTTACCGAGAAAACTGGAGGAAGCAGAGTTGTTATTGATCTGAAAGTCAACCGGAAATGGAAGCTAAAGCCATTGAGCAAGTTCTTTATCTTGGTTCTATTCCTGCTTCAGATCATGACCATTACTAATAAAAAAAAATTCTACAAGAAAGAAACAATGACGATGTTTAAGGGAATCTCTCACAACACGTGAGTCCTGCAGTGACTGGGCAGAGCAAAAGCAATGCCCGCAAATTTGCTGAAAACCAAATTACCTGAGATTGCAAGATATATAAATTACAATGAAAGAATATTGTCAACTACTTTACCCAAGCAAAACTCCACTCAATCTGAACCAAACCAACCTATACATGTTAAGTACCCATTTTAATAAGCTGATTCTCTTTTTTGATCTCCATTTCTTTCTTTTCCCTCGTGCTAGATACAAACTGAAGCTGTGTCCAACTTTCCTATTAACAAAAAGCCACAAACAAACTGCACAGATGGAAAATGAAACAGCTGCTAGATGCAAAACAAGCCACCTTAAACCCAAAAAAAAAAGTTAAAAGGAAACCACCAAAAGCTCTGCAAATGGTCAAAGGAACTGCCGAAGCTGCTGAGTTTCTTTACGTAGGGATAGAACTTCTTTCATAAGCTCAGCTTGATTTTCTAGGATTAAGCTCATCGCACTTGACATTTCCATCTGTCGAGGGAGAAAGTGAGTGAAAGCCAAACGAAGAAGAACAAGAACAAGGTTACGAACTTGATATTGAAAAAATACCTCCTGCATTTGGAACTGTCTTAAAATTTCAATATGAAGGTTCCTCATATCTTCATGGATGGACTTCTGAAAGGAAGCAAGGGTTTCGTCAAGAGTGCGTTGAAATAGCTGAAGTGTAAAGGAGGTTCCGTGCTGCATGTCAAGTTGAGACGGGATTTTCTGGGGTTGTGAAACTCCTCCCTGTCAAAACACTGCAGGTCAATGACCATTTCATTCTAACAAAGAATAAGAAATCTTTTGCTGACACATCATGATGGAGGTCTTCACCACCTTTCATGTTAAAAACATAGAATCAATGCTGGCTATGTCAAGTGTGCTCATGCATGATCCATGCTTTTTCTAAACCAAAATAAAGAAAGCTCGCTTCTTTGAACCACCACAGAATATTTGTCAAGCTCACACTTCCCCTAATATAACAATGACTTTTTAGATAGAGGCACAGCAAGATTGTGCAAACAAGAAACTGGAGAAATCATGTGGTGTTCTTACATTTGCAGATGGGTAAGTCACCGGTTCTGTGGCAGATGAAGCCTCCGACCTGAATAACAAGCTATTCAAAAGTTCTTCCCTCGTTTCAGCTCCCGACTTCTTTGTTTTTGGTGAACCCACAGAAAGGGATGTTCCATCACCAAAGGCGGAAGTGGTACTTATCCTTTCAGCATAAGTGGTATATCTACGAGGGAGAGTTAATGCTGGCCCCGGTAAATCCAGGTTAGACTGCCGTGAAATACTTTTTGTACCTTGAGAGAGGGATGCAGAGCCAGAACTAAAGGGAACATGCTCCGAAATTCCCAGTGAAGTCTCTTGATTAGAGATGTCTCTGTTTCGCAAATTTCCCAAGCTGAGGCCTGAACTCATTAGATAGCTCATACTTGTCTGGCTTGTCGACAAAGAAAGATCTTCTGTCCCAGAAAACATTGATCCTGACATCAGACTACTAGATGTCAATGTTGTGAATCGAGACGGCAAAGTTACTGATTGGTGGTGGGGGGTAAATTTATCAGATAATCTTTCGCCACCCCAAGCTTCTGGGGGAGTGATGGCTGAGGAATCATTGCTCTTGGTAGATGGAGTAGGAGTAGATCCCATCTGTGTAGAAAAGCGGGTGTCATCCTGCATAAAGCATGCATCAGAAACTTTACTCTGGCGATAACAGTATAGAACCAATAGCCCAAAGCTTAATTCAAAAAGCACGCTAAACATAGAAAAAGCATCATCAAGCTAAGTTCATCTCTGTATAAAAAGAACACCATCTGGTTGGGGGGTACGACTTGGAAATATACTTGGGTATATTTGTGGTAGGGCAAAAACTAGACCAAAAAATTACGATTTTGCATACCCAGTATGCACAAAGAAGTACCAACAAAGTACAAATACCCAGAACGTACCGGTATGGGCATGAGAGTTACATTCCAGGCATCGATTGTTTTAGGATTACCCATGCTTCATAGATAAGAGGGGATTGCAAAGATTTCTTACCCTATCCCAGTCTGTGGTGGATCCATCACAATAGAGGGCCCCACCTTTATCCAATCTTATACGATGTTTGGAGTGACATCATAACAATAGATAACAAACATATTCCAAACTAGGCCTACATATTTTCCTAATTGATGGACATGTTGAGGATAGGGACGTCATTTAACAGCCTTGTACAGTCTTCAGAAAAATCAAGGGATCTTGTACCACCTTCCACCTGGCATAAGCAACATGTTGTTGATTGCAAAGCTAGATCTCAAGGGAAGAGATTTACAGCATGGTATAATGAGCAATAGTACATACTCCCCATCTAGGTTAGTAATGTTAGGTAGCAAACAGATGATTTAAGCCTTTGCTAATTACCGTGATAAAAGGGAAGGAAATTAGACATGGCAAAGAGCAAACCTGTACTGAAGTGGAATTAGATTTCCAATCAAAAATAGGATGAATGTCACTGCCCCCTTCATCTGAAAGAGGAAATCTCCTACTAGATGAAGGAAACAGCATAGAAGGTTTCTTGTCGACGGGTTGGTGATCTTTCTTTGCTCTCTCATGCTCACTCCAAAGCCTATCAAGTGATGGTGTAATTGGCTGAACTTCTACAAGTGGGGAAAACACCTCCATATCGTCCTTGAAATTATAACCACGAGGAGCATGTAATCTTGCCAAACTTCCACCAGTCCATAAAGTGCTTCTAAGTGGTGTCTCTTCTGTTGTGGATGAATTAAGTGAGCTTGACAAAAAACCACTACTGGCTGTTAGCATGGAAGTTGGGTCAACTGAAGGACCCGAACGACCAGCATTTCGAGAACCCGCTGTTGTTATTACAGTAGAAAGACTTGATGATGTCACGGAAGGGAGTGGATCAGGCATAAGGATTGAATCTTCAACAGAACCTCCCAGCAGAGCCGTCTCAGCTGTGCAGTTGCTTTCGTTTACCAATACTGGCTTTGATCTTTGCCAGCAGAGACTTGTGACAGCCTGATCAAAATCATAGTAATAAATAAATGATAGCCATGACATTCTAATGTAAATTAGCTTGGGACAAGTCATCTTTACTACCATTACAAACAAAAAGGAAAGGTTTCATCTTTCCCGGCAGACTTGTGATGGCCAGCTGAAAATTATGACATTGCACTGATAAACATGAGGATGATAAGGCCAATTTAGGCTAGGCCTGTTAATCAATTGATCTTCTGTCAATAAACACCAAAATTAAATTTTCATATAAATGCCAAAAGAGAGAGCGACGTGTGAAAAAGGGCCTAACAGCTGGGGCAAAATAAATTCACATAAATGCCAAAAGAATGGGCCATTAGATGTAACTTCCAAACCTAGAATAGGGAACTATGTAAGTCAAAGGACAAAAGGAGATGAGGAGATGAGGACTTCAATTTAAAATCATATTATCACAAAACTAAACAGTTGTTTTCATTCTCTGTCGGGGGAAATACAGATATATTATGCCACAGCATGCACGTACACACCAACCAGAAAACATTAACAGAAATTTGAATTTAAGATCCTTCTGTTAGAGACCACATATAGAACAATGGATATTCACCTCCGAATTGCCAAAAGCACGAAGAACAGTGAATGGTTGTGGTTTTCCACGAACATCATAGAATACCACCCGTCCACTGCTTGTTCCAGCAGCCAGTACCCAACCGTCATCTCTAAAGGCCAATGAAGAGAAAGGTGCTTCATAAGGAATGCAAAAGGCAGGTCTCCTACTCCCTGAGTCAAAACTGTATAACTTTTTATCCAGGCCGGCGCTAGCAATCACCTGCACTTATGATGCCATGGTGTCAAAAGATAAGGAAAGAACAATGTAGCAGAACCTGTCCCTATAAGAGATCAGCATCTGCCGCATTTGACAGATTGGTTCCCATACAAACATGAAACAAGTAAAACAAATGTTAACAAATAGGAGACCTTGTCATTGGATGGCGAGAAACTAACACCAGCCGTTGGTGCAGAATGCTGCTTCAACCAAGAAACCTGCAAACAAAAGATAGCCTTTTGGAAACTACAACTTCGTTTGAAAAATAAAGCATAAGAGAAGAATAACAAACAGACTAAAACCTTAATTACTAATCAGAATCATAGACCATCCAAGAAATGGTTCTACAGAGTTTTCCTGTTATTCCACTTAAATATAAGAATAGCAAACCAAGAAAAACAAAGAGTCGTCATTCTGCTAAAGTGTGACAATCGTCTGTATTTTGCTCAATTTGGTCACAGACTACGGTTAATAGTCTTCCAAATCAGTCAATTATAGGTGCTTGAATGGACTCACTTGGCAAACTTGAAGGAGTTTTACAGCCATAGTTTCAAACAGTCCAAAGGCCCCACATCATCTCAATAGGTCAACACAGACGGAAGATCGTTGATGAATATCATGAAGTATCAAAAGTATTCGCATATTTATACTTTTTATCCATTGTGTTCCATGCAGCGTACCTTTGGGCTACGACCAGTTGTATCCCAGAGATGTACAGACCCATCATCACCAGCTGTGACCAAAAGGTGCCGGCTGATCCGAGAATAGTCAAGCACTCTCAGCACCTGATCACAAAAATCATCACACAAACATTTAGAATACCAGGGAAGAAATAAACTTATTACAACACAATAAATAATATCACCAAGACACCTATACATATAGCCTTGGGCACTATACGCTTCAGACAAAAGTTGGAACTAGTAAAACCACCTGATCATTGGGATCCTTCAGTTCTGTAGCCCTTGCACCAGAAGCTAGATTGTGAAGAATAAGATCCCCGTTAAGACTGATGGAAGCTAAGTGCTCGTCTTTGCAATTGTACCCCGCACCCGTTATTGTATCAGTATGACCTCTCAACCATTTTATACAACGCTTCCTCTGCAGATCCCATATTCTAACAACCTGACCACTTCCTCCTGAACACAAGTATCGGGACCCCTTGTTGCTAAAGCTAACGGCCATTATAGATTCCTGACAGTTTTTTCCAAACATAAATACGTGCAGACAGTAGTAACCAGACTGGACCACAGAACATAAAGCCACATGCATGCTCACACACACACAGAGACATATATACTAGGAAGCACAAATATCGATACGGGGTATAGATACGATGTAGATACGGCGATACATCAAAACCTAAAAAAATAAAATACGGATACATAGGAGATACGGTTATAAAAATTAATTTTTTTATCATTATCAGGCATGTACTATGCATAAAAAGGAACCAAAAGAAAAAGAAGAGTACTTGAATTAGTAATAAGATTATACAAAACATTTAGCACAAGTCAATTTCCAAAAATCATTCTAAGTAAAAAGAGAGCGACCAAAAAATACTACAAAGCATTCAATGCATGCCAAAAGTCTAAACCAATAAGTCATAATTCCTACTAATTCCTACTCATATCAACTTCAACATTCAATTACAATCCCTTTGCCTTCATCGGTAAATATCACGACTTCCATATCCAGCTCATCAAGGAAAAGAGTAGCAACTTCAAGTATACCATTACCTTCAATTGAATCAAATGCATCTCTCCACCGTATCCCTAAAGTATCCAGCCATATCCCAAAAGTATCCACCGCATATCCTAAACGTATCCGATATTAAAATGATTTAATTTTAATGTTGGATACTTATTTGGTGTATCCAATACGTATCAATTGCATATCGGTATCCAAGAAGTATCCGATACGCATACGTGACCCGTTTCCGAGTATCCGTGCTTCATAGCATTATATGTATGGATATGTGTGTGTGTGTGTGTGTGTGTGTATACATATGTGTGTGTATGTGTGTGTGTGTGTGTGTATTTGGGTGTGTATGTAATTATATATATACACAGACATATATCAAACTTGCAATGTAATGCACCAAGAAAATGCAGACTGCAAAGCACATAACAAAAAAGAGACAAATAAGCTAAAGAAATTCAAAAACTAAAAACAAAGAGGGAGGAACAGGATCTTAATAGTTTTTTTATTTTGTTCACAAACAAAGATTCTTTTAACCAACAGTAACCGGGTGTGGGCCAACAAACAGAGCCAAAGGAATTAAGATCAACCTGGTCATAATCAACTTCCCTAGTAACTGCATTTCTCTTCATGCAATTACCCAAAATAAAGCAAACATGCAAACATTTCAGTAGAGGTACATGTCGGCACAACTCCCTCTTTCTAGTTATATAAGTTGCTGCACAGCAACACCCTTAGAAATTACGTTGAAATTTAACCACAGACAGCTGAAACTCACCTCAATGTTGTCGCCAGAATCAGTGCCAGCCACA
Organism: Arbutus unedo; assembly: GCA_014822125.1. Lineage (NCBI taxonomy): Eukaryota > Viridiplantae > Streptophyta > Magnoliopsida > Ericales > Ericaceae > Arbutus > Arbutus unedo. The sequence continues at coordinate 1,521 of JABCMJ010025392.1, read as the reverse complement.
GGAATGGTCCCCATGCTCTGCCCATTTTTCCGCCACAAGGAAATTCTTTTATCATCTCCGGCACTCGCCACTACCAAATCTACAAGAATGGCTTACCAAATTCAACACTCACTAAAAGATGAAAACCGAGAACAATAAATACTAAATAGAACATTATAGAACATGTCAATTCAAGTACAAGAAAGGCTGCAGAGTAAAACTAGTGGGGTGGCTCACTGGTATGGTTCCACTTGACGGAATTGACTTGAAACCCAGGTGAAGGAGTGTAGCTCAATGTGCAAGGATCGACGGAATCGACGGAGACGTCGAAGAGCTTCACGGTATCGCGGCCGGCAGCGGCCAAAAATGCCGTCGATGAATCCGGGAAGTTCATGATCCCGTTCCCGCAGCGACTGAGAGAAAGAGAGAGAGATCAGTTTTATGCGCTGATTCTAGAGGGAGGAATAGAGATTTTGATGTTTGAAACCCTACCTCGTTTGAGAGAAGGGACGGAAATTCAAAAAGAGGATGGGTTGCAGAAAATGGGCGCCCTAATGAGAATCCTCGGATCCGGGTTGTAAACTAATGAAATAATTGTTAATCTTTGAATAGTTTCGTTGTGATTTAATTTAAAGCAAAATTTACCAATTTGCAAATGAAATAAATTGTAAATTACGTGCTACCATTGAATTAAAGTGAAATGTGAATCACCCCACATTGCAGATATTAGTTAATAAGTTATTTACACTTCATAAATTAATTCATTTTATATTGTATACCTAAGTAGTAAATAATTATGGAGTGTCTAAATAAATAAGATTGACTCTAATTTTTTATGATTATTTATCACCTAAGCATGCGATATAAAACAAGATTATTTGTGAAGTATTAGTAACTTTATTGATTAGTGAATCTAATATTTTTATATATAAAATAACCCAAATAGCATCGGTAAAAGAAAAATTAGGAGTGTATATAATCTGGATTTGACTGGTTCTGTAAGAATTCAAAAATCAAACTATATCTAATTATTCAAAAAAATTGAGAACTATAACCAGATCATTACATATATAGAATCAAACTATAAACAAACCATTAGACCGGTCTGATTTGATTTCGGTTCCGGTTGTAAACCAAGTTTGCATCTAAAAATTGCCAAAAAAATATTAATAGAATAGCACTAATTTTTTAAAATTACAAAAAATAAAAAATAAACAACATACTAATTACATCAATTTCATTACTCTTAAAAACTTAATTTGTTCACAAAATACAACAATTAAACCATTGACAAATTGATCATCAAACAAACACAATAACAAAATGGAAAATTTTGAAACACTAAGGCTATGTTTGGTAACACTTCATGTTTTCTGTTTTTTGTTTTCTATTTTTGTTTCCTAATTTTTATTTTTATTTTTAAAAAAACGAAAACAAAAAACTTGTTTGTGTTAATTTATTTTTAGTTTGTTATATATATAGACTCTATAGTATGTGTATCTATATATTAAGACTTATATACATATATACATGTATATAAGT
>JABCMJ010025382.1:0-25092 GCA_014822125.1 Arbutus unedo | reverse complement strand
AAAATGGTCGTACGAATTATTTTTGCTTCCAATTTATTTGGATTCCGGTCTCTTGTATTTGTTTGAGAACATGTTCCATGATTGGGCAATGAGTCCCGGCTGGGTAATTGATGGTGAAGAAAGTTGTTAGGACAACGAAAGGCCAAGAAAAACTAGGCCTTAGTTAATAGTGCAATGGCATTGAATCACGAATTCACAATATGATATGAAAAAGTATCTCCCAGTTTGAGTTACCTAAATGTGAGCACTGTTTCTTTCTTGGTGTGGTATGGTCCTATCTGTTCAATAAATTTGCTTATCGGAAAGATTGGAAACACTAGCATGATACCAATGCATTTGTAGTGTGTATGTCGCTTTTCATGAATGGTCCCTTTTATTTTCTCTGGAAATCTTTTTACGTTAGATAAGAAATAGAGCATCAGTTGAGAATGAACAAGAACCCTTCAAAGGAGAAAAAATCTGTCATCTTAGAAGGATAGAAACCATTCTGCAATTTATAGGCAAATAGTCAATGCAGCTCAACATGTATAGAATACTAAGTTGGGGCAGTTAGGTGAATCCACTTTGATATGTAATTCACCACCTTAACCCATGTAGTTCTATATGTAATTCTTTTAGCACAATCCACTTTGATATACAGTCACCTGTCTGTGCAATAATGTTTGCTGGTAAAAATTGGAAGACCATCTTAAATAGGCTAAAGGGCTATCCAGTGCAGGAGGCTTCGGTTACTGCAGTTTGTGGGGAAGGGTGGGATGTACACAGCCTTACCCCTACAAGCGAAGAGGCTATTTCTGTGATTCAAACCCGTAACCACCACGGGCTACATTGGGGCAACCTTATCGAACCGTCTTAAATGGATTCATTTTTTCTATTTAGTTGTTGCCAATTACCATTCCTAAATTTCATTGAATTAGTCATTCCTGGTTTTGTTGTTTTTGTTACTCAAGCCATCAATCTCACATTATAATTTCTTCATCACTCCAGTGTTGAATATGTTAATTTTTATTGGCAAACCTTGAGGACCACACAGCTAATGGGCTTTGTAGGTGTCCTGTGGAACTGACTTGAACTTAGGTGGAATATGTAATGATATAAAGTTTGCTAGAACACTTTTGGTTGTGTTTGGACCTCAGAAACTGTCCCATCTCCTCGCACCAATGACGGCAACCCCTACTACCAACCGCACGAGCAGGGAGACAGACACAGGACATGGAAAAACTGATAAATGATTGGATGAATCTTGGTGAAGACTCAGTTTTGGACATGGGAATGTGGGTTTAAGATGGATGTAATTCCTATAAAAGAACAAGAATATGATGATGACAATGACCACAATCCGACTGGTCAATCTTTTGGTTTCATGCAAAAGCTCAAGTGTTTATGAAGAGCAGTAATGAGCTTTCAAAGTAGGAGATTGGTTGACATTGGGAGTCGCAGTCACTTTTATTGATTGGATATGTTAAGAGGCTCTCCAGATTGAGTTTTTAAGAATTGAAACAGTTGGGTAGCTTTCCATTGGGTTCACGAAGCTTTCTATTATTGTAGGCTAATGGTACGGGTGATAGAATATTTCTTGCTTTCCCAAAGAAAAGACACAAAAAGAACTGCTGTATTTGATTTTTGTTTTTAACATGCACTTGCCTGCTCACATGCTCACAGTTGCCCTGGTGCACCTCTTCCTCTACCAGGAATCTGGAGTCATTTGATGTATCTGTGCCTGTCCTGAAACCTTAGTCCTTTTTCAATGGTGTCTCAATCCTCTAGAATCTCATTATTGCTTTGGCAATATCAAAGTATACTTTCCTATGTACAGGATGACTCTATAGATCTTCCTGCAGAAGATCAATGTCAGTCTAGCGCAAAAGTAATGTGTCGGCTATGCTATTTTGGTGAAAATGAAGGAAGTGAGAGAGCAAGGAAGATGCTTTCATGCAAAAGTTGCGGCAAGAAGTATCATAGAAGCTGCCTGAAAGCTTGGGCCCAAAAGAGAGGTAATTTTTTTGGACTTGGACTTTGTTAATATTGAAACTTCACATATTTTCGTGGATGATTGCAGATTTATTTCATTGGAGTTCGTGGACCTGTCCGTCATGCCGAATATGTGAGGTAATTACTAATTTTTGCTTGTCCTGATTTTAGTGGATGATAGCATGATTTATTTCATTGGAGTTCGTGGACCTGTCCGTCATGCCGAATATGTGAGGTAATTACTAATTTTTGCTTGCCCGTTTTTAGCATACAAGATGAAGTTTTATTTCGCAAGCGCTATATTCCTTTTTAACTATGATCTAACCTGTATTTTTTCATACAGTTCTCATTTTTACTAACTGTCCCAGTAATGATTTAGTTTTTAGTCGAAACCTTGTCAGTGTTTTTACCAGCTTTGCATAGTACACATTTTATTGTGTCTCCAATTTTGGCTTTCTTGGATTAAGATTTTCTTCTGAAGGAGTTAAATTATTTATTTATTTTTTTGGAAACTGTCAGCCATATGGTTGTTGTACATCCAAATTGAAAGAACTTTATAAACAGAGGCAGACCTAGTAATCATTCAATTATTATTATTATTATTATTATTTTTTTGGGGGGGGGGGGGGGGGGCGGGGATGGTCTAAGTCACGCCCAATCCAAATTTCAACAAAAATGCAATAATATAGGAAACCAAATGCTTATATTTTCAACTTTCCATAGGCTCGAGTGCTTTACTTTGGACATGTATATTTATTCATGAATAGAAGACATGATTTGAAAACAAAGAGTAAAAGATTACTAAATGTAAGATGGAAAAAATGTTTAAGGTTTGTGATTACCCTATATTATTCATATATATAGAGAGACCGAGTACAAAAAGATTAATCAACCCTCACACCTCACACTGTAATAATAAACATATATCTAACACTCCCCTTCAAGCTGGAAATAAATATCAAAAGTCCCAACTTGTTACATAATAGTTGAATGAAGGTTTATTAAAAATATCAGTTAGCTGAGCCCCTGTAGACACAAAATGGTTGGCCAACACACAATTTTCAACTTTTTCTTGAACAATATGATAATTCACCTCTATATGTTTCATTCTTCCATGAAATACGGGATTCGAAGCAATGTAAATTGCTGCCTAATTATCACAGTACATATATGGGCAACTGCACGCCAAATCCTAACTCCTCGAGTAAAGACCGCACCCATATAGTCTCGCATGTAATGTGAGCCATGATTCTATATTAGGCTTCTGCACCAGACCTCGCAACGACTGTTTGTTTCTTGCTTTTTTAGGTAACAAGATTGTCATCGTTTAGAGTGCAATAGCCGGTCGTTGTTTGTCTATCCGATGGTGATCTTGTCCAATCAGCATCAGTAAAAGCCTTTACACGTAGATGACCATTAGACCGATAAAAAAACCGCGTCAAGGATGAGCCTTAAGATACTTAACAATACGAACAGTTGCTTCCCAATGTGAAACACGAGGAACTGACATAAACTTACTATACTAATAGAAAAGGAGATATCATGAAAAATAATGGTGAGATAATTCAAGTTGTCAACTAAGCGACGATATTGGTTTGAATGAGAAAGAAGCTCCCCTTGATCAATGCAAAATTTGACATTCGGATCCATAGGTGTCTGCACAGGCCGCGACCCTTATAATCCAGTTTCCTCCAGAATATCCAATACATACTTTCTTTCTGACAGATTAATCCCATCCTTGGGTCTTGCAATCTCAATATCCAAGAAATAAAGTAAAGATCCCCTGTAGATCGCTACTCTTTATGAACAAATCGCAAAGATCACATAATCATCACTGTAGGCCGCGAGCACTGTTGATCGTGAGTACCAGAGCAGTACTGTAGCTCGCGAGTACTATAGCAGACTCGCCGCCAGCGACGCGATCAGCTGGAGGCTGCTATTGTGATAGTGTTAGGGTTTTGTGTGATACCATGTAAGATGGAAAACATGTTTAGGGTTTGTGATTACCCTATTACACATATTATTCATATATATATGGGTAGTAGGTACGAAAAAGACTAAGCTGCTCTCATACCTGACACCATAATAATAAACATATATCTAACACTAAACATACGTTAAACTGGCGTCATCAAAATAGCACATGTATGTAAACCTTTTCTTCTTTCCCAGTCTCATGGTATCAGTATTAGCCATTAGGTCAGAAGTGGGTGGACATTTTCCATTTTCTCTTCCTAACTTAGCTACGTGTCACACCTCTCTTTGGTATTTGACTGTTTGACAGTAGTTGGGGAAATATAATAGAAACGGTATGTTTTCCGTGCACACAATGCAGCCAATACCTGCTACAGAGTAATAATAAAGAGAAAACGTTTTTCTGTCACTTCTTGCACTTCGATCCTGCATAAACCATCTAAAAACAACTGTCCATATGGAAAAACAACTGCAAGAAGAATTGATTTGATCTGTTTGAAGGCAAGGCAGCTGAAGTGAGGTCTTTGTACGAAGCAGCCTGTTATACCCAGCAGTTCATAGCATTATCAGTAAATATTTGAAAGCGAGGTGACGGTGGCCTGTTTTATACGCTACATTGACTGTGGGATGCTGTTTCACTAAGAGGCGAGGTGTGATCTAAGAATGGCAGCTTTTTTAGGATAGAGATGGTTTTTTCCTTGTTTTCGTCACAAGTCAAGCAGTAAGGGGATGTGAGAAGAAGAAGCTGGATTGAAAACAAAATATTCAAATTCTATACTTACTCAAAAGGGATTACGGTATCTGGAATTGGTAAATTGAAGGGTTCAATGCCCTCAGCTCCTAGTTATACAAACTCAACAAAAGACTACTATTGAATTCAAAAATAGTCTCCTCTATTCCTTCATTGTACTGTTGGTTCATTTCTCCTCGAATAATCCATATGGCTCATAAAGTAGCCACATACTTTATTGGTTCTATAACCAATTCTTCCTAAACTCCAACAGTGAAGATGGTCCTTAAAGCTAATAGGTTTCGTATCTGTGTTGGACTCCGGGGATATGGAAAAAAACCTATGGGACACGCCACATTTAATAAATTGGTTATTTTAAGGTGGGACACGCATGGGGACACAGAGGGGTTACACATGCAATTTTTAAAATTTTTTTTGGGGTGAATGTGTGTTACTTCAATTATTTTTTGGATTAAAAGTGTAATAAAAGTTATAAATTTGCATCCTACATCAGCTGTACCAATCTGTTGATAATTGAAGCCTTAAGTCAATCATTCTGGTCTCTCTCTCTCTCTCTCGTGCGTGTGCGATCGAAGAAGCCCTCCCTCTCTATCATGTGGAACATGGATCGCTACAATACGAGGAATGGGATTGTGAACAAGGCTGGCTACTTGTGTACTTTCAAGTGCTAAGCATCCAGTAATATTATTTGTGACAATTATTCTTGTATAGCATATTGTTAAGAACATTATGATCATCTGGATGTTTATTGCTGTAGTCTCCTTAACTGCAGACTTGGTTAATTGTCGACGTGTTTGTTTGACTTGACTATCCTTTCTCTGTTTAGCTTGATACGTAACTGATAACAGATCTGTATCCTCAATGTACTGCTGCATGCTGTTGTCTTTTTGGTGGTTTTGCAATCGATCTATTAATTTATCCCACGTCTACAGCAAAGCTGGTTTTCAATCACTTCTGTATCTTGTTCACTACTGAAATGTACTTTATTTACTCCAGGTCTGCCGAAGGACTGGAGATCAGACCAGATTCATGTTCTGTAAAAGGTGTGATGGTGCATACCATTGTTACTGTCAGCAACCTCCTCACAAGGTTGGGTTTTGATTCCTTGCACCTGTATTTTGTGTTGCCGTTCAAAAAGTTTTCCTTATGTGATACTGAACTCTGCAGAATGTGAGCAATGGGCCTTATTTGTGCCCTAAACATACAAGGTGTCACAGCTGTGGAACTAATGTCCCTGGAAATGGTCTAAGCGTAAGGTACCAACTGTTAGCTATGGTTAAGAACGTTGGATGTCAATGATCACATGATATGTTGATGTTTGAATGGTAGCTCTTTTGCAAGCAATATCCCCTTTGAGTGTAAATTGATGTTTAGTTTTAGGTGCTTGTTTTATTGTTTGAGTTGGGATGCAAAGAGCTACACAATGTGGGTCTGTCTCATCGGCACTGTTACTGGATATGGATCCCCTTTTCTTCTCCATGTTATATCTATCAGCATTGGTATTGACTTTTACTGGACTGCCACCCCTTGCAAGTTTTGCTATTGTCTTTTTATTTCCCAAGGAAACTGAAATTTAATGGTTGGCCCTCAGTTAATTGCTTCTTAGATGTTCCGTGCTTTTTTGTTGAAGTTCTAGTTGGCTTTTAGAACATGATCCAAACCAATGATGAACTCTTGTGCGTATGCCATATGCTTGAATTAAAATATGCATGTTAAATGCATATAGTACAATGGGAAATCTTTTTGGTTTGTTTTCGTGTGTTGGGGTTTTATTTTTTGTGGGGTGGGTGGGTGGTGTTAGAACAACCAAAGGTTGATCTGTTGCCTTTTTCTTGTGCGGTATTCTTCTTACATCTGATATAATACTTACCAATTATTATTTTATGTATATAGAGGCTGGTGTAAATTGTGTCCTGAAAAGTCTCAGAGTTCAATGAAATTCATGGCAACATAGGAGAAGATACTGGGGATGTGCTATTCTAGTATATTGTGATCGTAATAGGAGCTAAGATTGCGGAATAAAAAATGTTAGGCAGTGGACAAAAAGTGCCTCTGATGATTTGCTGGTCTGAGAGAGTTTTAATATCAGGCTCCGTGTTATACGATATAGAGGACATCGTCTTCTCCAATTCTTTTTCTTTCGTTATGCTGAAGATGTTGCTATAGCAATACCATTGATCTGCCACGAACATGTTGTAACTTGTGCTTCTAAGGACTCCCGTAGTCTTTGAAATGCTTATGATGCTGGGATACATCTACAAAATCTTGCGTTGTTTTTTTCGGTGAATCTACCAAACTGATTTAAAAAAAAAAAGAAGAATTTCCATCCGACAGACAGGGATTCCTGGAATTCCTGATCCTGCTTGGCACTGTAAAAGGAGAGGAGTTCCCTCTCTGCAAAAGGTTTCCCATGGACGGACAAGTTCCTAAGCTGCTGAAGCTATGGAGTGGAGATGGTACTGATAGATCTCCTAAGCCCGTGGGTACATTACCAAGTCACAAGTATTTTTTCCAGTTATCAAGGGAATCTTGCAGTAAACCCAAAATTTGTTGTACCTCTAAACAAGACTTTATAGAAGAAGAATCAAAATCTGTGTGTCAGGATTCAGCATCCAAAAGGTCTTTCGAACACTTCAAAGGATATGTTACATGAGACTCTTTTGATTGTATGAAGTATCTGCATCGGATACATGACACTTGGATAGGTGTAGGGCTATGTGCCTGTTATGAGTGGTTGGACATCCACCCGACAGGCATACTCAGTGATTCAATAAGTAACTATGCATGTAGTTTTTGTATTGTGCAAAGAATGCTCTATTTTGTTCTGAAAAAACTGTTGTATTAGAAGAAGCGTGGATATGTGTAATACACGGCACAGACACAACACGAATATATTATTTCTCTAAAAAGTAAGACACTGACACATTGGGGATATATTGAACTATACATTCTTATCTACTCCATCCATTCCCAATTGGGGGTCTTTTTTGGGTAGTCCTACCAACATTTGGATAAAAAAGTGTATTTGTGAATAATTTTTGGACTTGTTTTGCACCGTTCAAAAAATCTGAATTAGAACTGAAGGGTCAAAAAATTGAAGTCATTGAACTCGAATGTGAGCATGACTACCAAAAAGGATCAACAATTGGGGATGAAGTGTATAGTTTGCTATAGATGTGACAATAAGTTTGTGTCTGATTTTACATAGTAGATAAAAGTACAATACATAATGAAAAATCTCGACGGACACAGGACTCAAAAAGTCCTTAAAAGTAGGACATGGACACGGCTAGGAATGCTTCTTATAATAGTGTTTAACAAAAAATTACTCTTTGTTCTTGCTAGATCTTACTATCCCCCGCTGTACAAATCGTATGCAATGTCAATCAAGAAACGAGATAAAGAATATCTTACCCTACAAACAATGTTGCAACTTGCAAGTATACGTAATAACAACATACATGTCACTTAAATTTCTCTACGCATTTTTATTAACGTGCAAATATGATTAGTCTTAATAATATCTTCCAACTTGTTTAAGATAGTGGTGTAGCAAGCTTCGAATTGTGGCAACCACATGTTATCCAGGCACACAATTGGTCCCAAGCCTGGATATGGGGGAGGATTGTGCAGTTGGTGTTGACAGCCAGCACCTTAAAGATCCTTAAGACATGAGCCCGATTATGATCACGCGCACGATGCTCGACAGAGCTCATTGGAGAATGAATTCATATATGCGAACCAATAGATTGCGACTTCATGCTCAATTAGGTTTGGTTACATGTTAGTAAGCGTCTAACCAGTGTATATTACATTTTATTTCTTAGTTATGGACACTTAAAAAAGTGTCGGACTCGTGTCCGAATTAAGTTTTGTTTTTTTAAAATTATGGACATGGAAAAAAGTCAGAAACGTATCCAAGAAGTATTGGTGTCTGATATGTGTTGGACACAGGCATGTCGCTGCTTCTCAGGTTGTACCCAATAAAGTAAAAGAAGTACATGGATGGATGAATTGGGCACTTGGACACATGCCAGTGAATGTACCCGTACACAAGTTCATGTTTCGGTGTCACATAAAAGTAGTTGAAAGTTGCCGATAAAAAAAATACTGGAGGTAAATTAATTAACTTTTTCCAAACCATAATGGTTTTGAAATTTTGCATATTGTAAAAACAAGTGCTTAAGCATCGTTTTACTTTTAGTATCCAAGAACTACAATGAACTTGTTCTATTAACACGAGCTTTGGTGATCTCAATCTAGGGCTGCTTTTACATCTGCATCTTTTACCGAAGTAAGTTCTTATAACCATATAATAAATGGTGCTAAAATATATATATATATATATATATATATATATATATATATATATACATATATATAATACTATAATGTGTTTGAAGCCATCACCATTCACTATACATTGACATGCCCTTATGATTTATTTAGAAATCAGATGTTCTATTTGAAGAAAAAGAACTGTTCATGCTACTGACTGCACAAGTAGTTTACATCTTGCTTTCATTTTATGACTTATATGTTAATGCTTTCCGAGTTCAGGTTTTGAAAGCGTTTGAACTTGGGACTGTTTTCTAAGAATCCTGACCACTCTACTGTGCATTCTCAGTATGCTTAATTTTTAGTTGTGGATGATTGATTGTTGTTCTGTAAAATTGTAGGTGGTTTCTAGGTTATACCTGTTGCGATGCTTGTGGAAGGTTGTTTGTAAAGGGAAATTACTGCCCTGTTTGTTTGAAGGTATTATTTTGTGTTTGCCTCAACTGGGCCTATCTCTCTCTCTGTGCGGTAGACTTTTGATATAATTTGTGTGCTCTGTCTGCACAGAAGATGTTCGCTAGCTTTTTGCCTTTGTTGTTGTAGGTTTACAGAGATTCTGAATCAACACCTATGGTTTGCTGTGATGTTTGCCAGCGGTGGGTGCACTGCCAGTGTGATGGGATCAGGTTTTTTCTGCTCTTACCCTCAATTCTTCGAGATTAGTTATGTGACATATCATGTTTGGTTTTCATCGTATGCTCTCTAAGTCTAGTTCCTTTTTCATTGATTGCACGTCATTGATGATTACGCAGGGTAGGGCATTTCTGTTTGCAATTTTTTATATGGACTTGTCATAAACGAAATAAGGAGTAATTATTAACTTCAGTCGTGGAAACACTGAAGCGGAAGATATATCTTGACGCGATTCTTTGTTCTCTTCATGTCCCTGAAGAGGTATCTATGAACATAACAAAGTTCTTTGAGGTTGTCCATCTTTATGGGATAACTCGAGAGAAAGAAGATTTTATTGCACAGGGTGGACTGAAATAGGTATAGATTGAGGAACATTGTAGGGTAAAAAAGTTGGTGCCGTATGTACTAGCAATCCCATGTTACATGGACTCTTCAAATTCTTTTCAAGTACCCGTGTTGGATACCTGACACTTAGTCTCTGGTGTTTATAGATGGCATCCATCAAACAGAGTATGGCTAGGGATTTATGTTTGAGAAATACTTGCGCATAGAACTCTTGTATTATTTAAGAAATAGATGCCGTATTATGTTTACTCTGTTTGAAGTAAGATTCTTTAGCTAACAATGTTTCCTCATGACTAACATCCTCATCAAATTGTTTCTTTCTGCTATAGACACGCTTTTCAACAAACATAGGTTCAACTCCTATTTCACTTTCCATTTCTTTAGCTTCAACCATTGATGATTCCACAAAACTAGCTTTTCCCTACCTCTCGAAATAGGTAACATGCCCTTTTAAGTTCTTTATAGCAATATATGTATGCATGGTTTTCACTTTGAAGGAGCTTGCTATAGAGTTAACAACAAACAAAAAATTGTACCAAATAACAATGCTGAACAATAATTCAAAATTCTCAATTTCATGGGTTAATAGGTACCCGCAACTTCACCTTTTGCCATCGCCTCTTTTGTAGTATTTGCCAAATTGACTAAAGAATTCTTATCTGTGGAGCTTGGTACCTTAGTGGTTTAATATTTGCAATGCAACTTTCCCCAAGAGTATGTGACAACGGCTTAAGTGTGAGACCTTCCACATTGTCTTTCAAAATCTTCTAATGCTGAACGGAAGATGATAACAGTCAGTTTTTGCTTTCGAACAAGAGTTGGCCATATCACAAAGCACAAGATTGAGACTACAACAGCCATATAGTGTATAGAATGCTCTAGGATTTAGTTCAGTACCCTTGTTTACCCACCTTTGCTTTTCCCTTCAGTGTTAACAGTCATGCGCGCGTGTTGCAACAAGTGACACTTGTTCTTCATGACTTGGTGTACAATCAATTATGTATGAAAAATATTTTGCGTTTTTGATTCTTGTTACATTGTACTTTTGACTTCTACTGTTAACATTGTTATAAAATCTGTTTGAATTATGCGAGTAAAATAGTGATAATGAATTTCACCCTTTTCAATCCCCGTCAAGTGCTCTTGCATTGTTGGTTCAAACTCGGCAATCATTTCTACTAGGCTTTACAAAGTTCATTACTTTCTTGCTAAATCTTCTCATAGTGTCCATGAAATGGAAAATTATTTTGTAGCAACTGTTTTCACAATAGCAGTTATCATTAGCAATACGCATCTCCTATGTTCTCTCTCTTTTTTAACTTGGTCTTGTTTGCTTTTATCTATTTTTCGCATTAGCAGTTATCATTAGCAATACCCATCTCCCATGTTCTCTCTCTTTTTTAACTTGGTCTTGTTCGCTTTTATCTATTGTTTAATTCTTTCCCAATCTTTTCTCAAATTCAATCCATTTGCTCATGCATTTACTCGTCATTACTTTCATGGCTTTAAGTCTCTCACCAATAATTTTCTTGTCTTTGAATATCCAATTGAGTCTTGTTTTTTTTTTTTTGCTTAAACAACTTACTACAAAAGCAAAATACTCTATTCAAAACCTGAGGATGTAGCTATTTCCTATCATGTTTTTCTCTACTTGCCTCTCAAATCATATCTTCAAGTTTCGGAACAGGCTTGCTTGTTATGAGGTACATTTTTCATGTAAGGGGAGCTGTTGCTATGGTACATTGAGTTTCTTTGTACTAGACCATCGCAACTTAGATATTAGTACTTACCGCAATGAAGAAAAGCGGAAGAGAAGGATACTTGATATTTTGTGGTTTAGAGGAACATACTACCAGCACTTGGTACAACTGAGAAATGGAGAAAATGACGCACCAAGCTTAGCAGAATGTACTTTATCCAGATGCTTTTTAGTTTGCATGGTACTACTAGCAGCTGAGCATGTATTGAGACAACAGATTTCTGCTTTGCTCTGTATACTTAACCTTGTACTTTCCACCTTATAACTTGTTCTTGTATATATTTGTTGTCTTTTATAAGAAATTGTTTTGGTTTCGCGGAGCAGAACTATTTCGAACTCATTTTCGTAAATAATCTAGAGATTCAAGATTTCTTACAACTGTGAACAACAAAAATTTTGCAGCGATGAAAAATATATGCAGTTTCAAGCTGATGGAAATCTTCAGTACAAATGTGCCACATGCCGTGGAGAGTGCTACCAGGTATGTATACGTTTTTTTAAATAAGATTTCCAATTTGTATTCATTGTTTTAATTGCTACTTGAAAATATAACCTTTTCATTTTGTATAATGAACTTACCAGGTGAGGGATCTTGAGGACGCTGTTCATGAGCTCTGGAGGAGGAGAGACGAAGCTGACCGTGATTTAATTGCAAACTTGAGAGCAGCTGCTGGGTTGCCAACTCAAGAAGAAATATTTTCAATTTCACCTTATTCGGATGATGAAGAAACTGCCCCTATTGTAAAGAACGAATATGGTCGTTCGTTGAAGTTTTCTCTTAAGGGGTTAGTGGATAAATCACCAAAGAAGACTAAGGAATATGGAACGAAACCTTCAAATAAGAAGTTTGTTAAGAAGAAGGGTTACCATCCATCTTTAATAAGCAAGTCGGGGGAACATCAGAGTTTTGAAGGTCATAATCCCCCATCATTTGAATACAACAGGGATGATGAAAAGAATGATGACATGGAGTCCCACAGAAGCGGGGAACCTTTTTCTTCTCCAGTTGCTGGAAGTTTGAGTGAAGGGATATGCTCTATAAATCAGGCAGGGGTCCTGAAACACAAGTTCATTGAGGAAGTTGCGGTGGGCAATGAAAGTATGAAATCAAGAGTTGGCAACATTAAGAGTAGTAAATCTCACAGCTTGGGTATTGGGAATAACACTGGTAAAGATGCTAGCAAGTCTAAGATCACAAACGCAAAACGACCAAAGCTAGTTATACATTTAGGTGCACGAAACCGGAATGTGACTAGTCCCCCAAGGTCTGATGCTTCCAACTATCAAAGAGAGCAAGAGTTGACAGCCTCCAATGGTACGAGTCTAATTTTTTTGCTAATCTTGCTATAATTTTTATTGTTTTTATTATTGTATTGAACTTAGGAAGATGAAGTTATTATGTTTCTGAATTGATGATCTGAATTGTCTTTCTTTTGGTAAGAAAAATGTATGAAAATCATCATTCTTGGATTTTTGGGGGGAACAATAGTAAAAACTTCCTAATTATTGCAAGCATGGTTTCTTCAAGATTTTTCACGTTTTTGCCTAGTTATGTCTAAGCAGTTAAGGTCAATTAATTTATCCTAATACACGAGTAATATATAGTGTGAGTACATAGACATAATGACCAAGATACCCTCATACCTTAGTACTTAACATAAACATAGATCTAACACTCCATCTCAAGCTGCAGAATAAATATCAAAAAGTCCAACTTGTTATACAATGACTCTAATTTTGGTTTGAACAACGGGTTGATAAAGATATCAGCTAGCTGAGCTCCGCTAGACACAAAAAAGGTTAGCTAACACACCATTCTCTTTCTTCCCTCGAACAATATGACAATCCACCTCAGTATGCTTGGTTCTCTCATGAAATACAGGGTTCAAAGCAATATGGATTGCTGCCTTGTTACAATGTATATGCATAGGCAACTATAGACCAAATCCCAACTCCTTGAGTAAATACCGCACCCATACGACCTAACATGTTGTGTGAACCATGATTTTATACTCGGCTTCTGCATTAGACTATGAAGCACGGGTACTCCAAAAATGACGCTGTACGAGTGTGGCAAAATGTTAAAGTTATAAAACTTAAAGGACCAAAAGTGTTATTATCTTATGATATATAATACATATGTAGATAATAGATAGATAGATCGTCAACAAATTGATTGACGATCTGATTAGGGCTCAAACTCACAACGGCGAGCGCCGATTGCAGTCAAGCTGGTTTACTTGAAATTACCACTTTATTTATGTTGTTTTTTATTGGTAAAATGAGTTTATATTTTATTGTATAAAATGAAACATAGTAAAATAATAAAAATAAAATAACATTGACGTACCCAACTGTACCCATACCCTATTTTTTTGAGATTTTTTCGTATCCTGTACCCGTATCCTGTACCAGTACCAGTACTAGTGCTTCATAGGCACTAGACCTTGCAACAAACATTTGCTTGTTGCTTTTACAGGTAACAAGATTTCCACTAATAAAATATAGTATCTCGTCTATCGAATGGTGATCCTGCCTAGTTAGCATCAGGATAGGCCTCAACACTCATATGACCAGTGACTAGGAAAACAAACGTTTAGGATGAGCGCTAAGATACTTCATATTACCAAGAGCAGCTTCCTAATGTAGAAGACGAGGAATTGACATAAATTGACTTGCTATACTAACAACAAATGAGATATTGGTATTGGTAATGGTGAGTTAATTCAACTTGTCAACTAAGTGATGATACTGGTCTGATGAGTAAGAATCTCCTTCATGATCAACACAGTTTGACATTCGGACCCATAGCCATATGCCTCAATCCTAATAAACCAACCTTTCCTAGAATGTCCAATGCATAATTCCTTTGCGACTAATTCCATCATTGGATCTTGCTACCTCAATACCCAAGAAATACCGTAAGTTACCCAAGTCTTTGGTATGAAACTAACGCTGTAAGAATTGTTTCAACTTATCAATATATTTATGATCATCCCTAGTGATAATGATGTCATCGACATACACAATTAATAGTATTTTTCCTTGATCTGACAATAGATGGAAGATTTAGTGATCCGAGCGAGAGCGCCACAGGAATACTAAATTTGCTAGACTAGGCTTGAGGTGATTGCATCAAATCATAAAGAGTTGCAGAGACGACACACAGGAGAACCCTAACCCTGAGCAACCAACCTTGGAGGTTGCTCCATACACATCTCTAACATATCAAAGTGTAAGAAAGTATTTTCGACATCCAACTAAATTAAAGGTCAACCAAGAGTAGCAGTAAGAGAGAAGAATTCGGACAAAGACAATCTTGATCACAGGAGAAAAAGTCTCGGCATAGTCAACACCATACGTTTGGGCATAGCCTTTGGCCGTAGGACGAGATATAATGCTCAACAGAGCCATCTGGATGATACTGGATGGTAAATATCCAATGATAACCAGCCGTAAACTTCCACAACAGAAGAGGAACCAACTCTCGAGTGCCATTATCATAGAGAGCAGATACTTCAGCCTCCTTAGTTGACCATCATTCAAGCATAGAGAGGGCTCCTGTACAGTGTGAAGAATAAAAACATAAGAAATGCAAGCAGCAAAAGCACTAAGGGACAGAGACTTGATTAGAGAAGAGATAATGAGAAAGTGGATGAGAAGTGCAAATGCGGACACCTTTGCAGAGAGCTGCGGTAAGGTCGATGATGTTGTTGGAGAAAAAACTTTCGGATCTCAAGACAGAGGAGAGACATGGTGATAGGTGTAAGGGTTTGACAGGAGATATGGCAGGAGGAGTAACTATCAACCAACGAGATCTGTGGTGCGTGAAAAAATGGCAAGGACTCATTAGATGTAATGTATACACAAATAAAATGTCTACAAAGAGGCGAAGAGTAACACTTATGTTCTTTTTTAGTGCGAGAGTAATTGAGGAAGACATTGAATGGTCCGAGGATCAAGTTTGTCGCTGTAAGGATTAAGAGTATGAACATGAACATAACACGTGCATGCAAAAACATGTAGCAGTAAGGATTAGAGAGGGTTGTCAGGGAATAAGACCATATGAGGTGACCACCAAGGACAGTAGAGGGTATACGATTGATCAAGTGGCATGATGTAAACTTTGGAACCTTCATTTGAAATAGTAGTGCACACATAATCTCAGATAAATCACAAAGATTGCCTTTGGAAACACTGTTTTTGTGTGGAGTTGGAGCACAAGTGATTGATGAAGCATACCATGGTCATTAAAAAATTGAGACAAAGCAATATGAAAATATTTACATGAATTATGAGAACAAAATATACTAATGCATGTATCAAATTGAGTTTTGAAGACGACTCAGATCTCTCTTCCATGAATAAAGGTATGTACCACAGAGAAAACTCATTAACAAAGATAACTTAATACTTAAAGTCAGAGACATTGGGAACACGCACTGGGCTACAAATATCTAAATGAACTAACTAAAAGGACGCTTAAATAAAACGACACCCTACGATGTTTATAAAACTCAGTTTTCACAGGACAAGACATCAATATGGCTACATGAAGGAACAACCGAGGTACTGATTGGATGATCAAGATGATAATGATGCTGATATGGTGACACTGACGACTAGTGAACAACAATACTACGTTGGACATCATCGATAAAGTAGTACATGCTACAACGTTCAACACCACCATTAATCTTCCTCCTTGTCGTGATATCTTGAAACACAACCATAGGGGGAAAAGTGATAGAGCAGTTCAAGGACTTGGTAAGTTTACTAATAGACATAAGATGAAATAGAAAACGTGAAACATGCACTCAGAATCCAAATTAAAGGAGGAAATGATGGGAACAAAATCCAAATTAGTAATATTAGTTGCAGAACCATCTGCCAAGGTCAATGTTCAAAAATCACCAAGTGCTAGTCGGGCTGAATAGGGGTGCCTAGCATCTAGACCGAGTATTCTGGGACTAGTCAGCACCTAGAGATTAGTCGTTTTTCTTTAGTAATGGGTTGGAACTATAAAATAAGTAACAAAGAGCTAGTCAAGAACAAAGTTTAATCTTCAAAGATGAAAACCAAATGAAATTAGGAAATTAACACGTAAAGTCCTAAAGTTCATTTAGGATATCATAACTTATTTAAATGAATCGTACTTGTAACTCATTTTTTTTTATAAAAATATTTACCAAGTCAATCCGCCGATTAATTTTGATAGCTGATTAGTCGCCGCTTATGCTCAACTAATGCCAAAATGCCTAATATATAACTAATTAGTAAAGTTGCAATGTCAGACCGCCTCCAATTAGCGCGTAGGTGCAAACTAGTCGATATGCCGCAGATTAGCGCCTAGGCACAGATTAGTCGGCTCCCTAGACCACTTTTAGTATACTGGCTAAGGTAACTCGAGATGGTTTACCAATAGACTAATGGCCAGAAAAAATAGTAGATGTACTAGGCATATGATTAGATGCATCTAATTTAATAACCCAATGAGTAAAAGAACAAGAAGACGCAATGCAAGGAATGGAGGGACTTGTCTAAGCGATCATTGGAGTGCAGGAAGAACCCTCAGAGTGAGTTTGAATCGACAGAAGGCGCTGGTATTCCTCAGCAGATATAGTCACCACATCGTCAGAATAGTGAGGAGCCTACCTAGTATCCTCAAAGGTAGCAAGCTGATGAGCCTAAGGAAAAGCATGAAGATCATGACAATACCCCATTGTACGACTTGTCTCTCATCGATTAGAGTCCTAACTAAGCACATGACCAAAATTACCTCATCCACCAACCCTGGAATCCCGACCACTTCTGTTAAAACCACAGGAAAGATAACGTACAGACACTGCGGTGGCTAGAGCAAAACAGCCCGAGGGCAAGACATTAGTGAAGCCAAACGGTTGACGAAGGCAGCTCAAAATCTCACTAAAAGAAGGCAAGTCGTTGGGAATGAATAGGATCATATGATAGTGGCAGTCCAAATGAAAATCGAACCACATGCAGTCTCTCGCTAATGTTGCATATCTTGAATATCTACAGGTAAATATTGAGCTCCTCACAAATTTCACGAAACTTAGCGTAGTAATCCTCCGAAGACAAATCAACAAGAGCAAGAGAGAAGTAAGTATGATGAAGGTCATATATCGTGTGCAGATTGTTGACACCCAAGTTCAAGTCCTACGCCTGACACCACACAAGTGTGGTAGTAGGTAAGAATACAAAAGTGCCATTAGTTTGAAACTTTATATAGTTTCACAACTGAATGTGAATTTGAGCGTTGTTGGCCTTCCAATCAAAATATTTTGAATAAGATTACTTAGGAGGATCATCAGTTAAGAAAGTATATTGTTTCTTGTCCATAAAATTACCCAGGGATCCTAAGTTTGCCATTTAACCAAGCGGGAGTAAGATGCATCATATCAGGAGGCCGAGAATTAGACAGGCCAGTAGAAATAGAGATAAAAGAACTAGAAGCCATTGCATTACTCATAGTATTTGACGAAACGAAACAACCAACAGAGTGTCACAAACAACCAATGATCAACAACTGACATTAAAAAACAACAACCAACAATCATCGTACCAAACTTGCAGCGAATAACTGCACTAAGAAGAAATACGAACTCACTGGCCCAATAAAGGATAAGAAAACCAACACTGAATGTCGAGCATAACAAAGTTCCAACAACTGAAAAAAATAATACCCATCAATGGAACCACGGCTAACACGGTAGATATGAATGCAAAAATTGAGCAAGACATTGAGCCAAAAAATCAACACAATGGGTTGATAAAATCAATCGAAATTGACCTGAGCAGACTGCGATCAAACGAGTATGAGGTAGCAAGCGAACAAAGAGATCAGATGCATATCATATCATCACGATCTGATCAGATGTCGATCAGGAAGCAACAGAACAGATACCATGTTAGCAATCTGTTTCGATCTGGAGGAGGGTTTCAAACAGTTTCAAGTATGCGTGGGGATGATAAAAAAACAGGATGCGTGACCAAGTGCGATGGGTGGGTTTCAAGACGGTGATGCCAATGTTGTTAGAGACTATGAGAGTGTTTAGGGTTCAGTAATTTACTCCAATACGTACTAGGGTTATTGAAGAGAGACAGAGAGAGAGTACATAGACATAATGACTAAGATACCCTCACACCTGATACTAAACATACTAAACGTATACACATATCTAACATCTCTCAAGGCTTTGGCAATGGTAGACGTTCAAGAGACATGTTGAAGTCTGATTCTGCTGAAATGGTTAACTGCATACTTGTACACTTTGATGTTGCATGTTAAACCTTCATTGCTTTATTTTCATCGTCTTTCTTGCACTCTGAAGTTCAGTGTTTTTTTGTTTATACGTACTCAAGAGTTCTGTTGTTTAGGGTTATTTTGTTGCTTAAAGGTGAAAACTGAAGTAGGATAGAGGAAATAAGCTATGAAAGAAAATCTCTATGTTGGTAGGCCTAGTAGAGCAAGTTCCTCAACAAAAAATAAAAGGAATAAGGACGTTGGCCAGAAGACAACACAAACGCTCCCACACATGCTCTGAGACCATTTTATTTTACTGCTAAAGCTGGCGAATTTGCAACTTATTGTGATATTTTGCAGTTTCAATTAAGCAAGGAGCAAATGTTTGGCGGTGAACAGCATTGTCGTTAGTAACTAGTTTTAAATTGTTTTCTTTTTCATGCTAGCAATGAGTAGCTGAACAAGGGTGAGAAGAGTCTCTTTAGAAGTCTGAGAGTATAACTGAAGGTTCTAGATGCTATTATGGAGTGGAAAATTGAGATAGCTGATGATTCTAGCTTTAAGTCTTAAGAGCACCTCAGGCATCACACTTTTGAGGGTTAGGATTGTGTTGGTCTATTCTCAACATATGTTTTCCGTTAGTTTATCAGATCATTTTTGAGTCCTAAGAAAAGTATCTCTAGCCTCATTTATTTATGGTCCAATCTAATTTCATTGTTTCATGTTCTTCATCTCATCGAATAGACTTGCAACTTGGCCTGTAAGAATGGATCAGAAGTTGGCCAAGTGGCAATCTTTAATATCAAAATAACTATAATTTCTTTAGACTTGATAAACTAGTGGACTGATTTTTTCCCCAAAATGTGTACTCAAAAGGTTGTTCATGGACTCTCAACAGTCAATACTACATCAGGTTTGAAGTTGTGGACGAAAATGGTGGAACTGAGTACCACGAATCTCGTGGATGACAAATCCTACAAGTTGTCCTGTCAGGACATTGTTAGGGTCTCAATTTTCTGGAAATTATGCTTGTGATGCGCAACAACCTCAGATTCACATTAATTTTATTGTCATGTACCCACTTCCATTGCCTCCCATTTTGCACCTCTATTGATTTCTGTTCATTATCTTCCCAGGGTTTCTCCATTTCTATAATAGCTGCCGAATATAGGCAGACAAGTGCTATTGCATTAGTTGTCTACTTTATTGCCTCAACTTGAAAGTAAAGGTTGCCTCTATTTTTGTTGCTTTGGGTCAACTATCATGTCTTGGCTACATTGATGCCCTATTGTTTGCAGTTTTTTGAGTTCTATTTATTCTTGTAGCCAGCCTCTTTATACATGCACACTTTCTAATGCTAACAAGAACTGAATGTCAAGAGCAAGACATCTTTATTCAACCTTGCAATTCTTAGCCAACTTAGGGTTAGCACTTATCTTTGCTGATAAGGAAGGCACACTTTTGTTCGAGGTATTAATTGGAAAAAATTTGAAAAAAAGTCGGAACGTTAAATGAATAAGATAGCAGAAGAAAAGAGGAAAAGAATCTCTTGGGGCAAAATTTTATATTTGAGTATATAGTTCGAGATGATTTGGTTTCTCTCCTGACAGAGGGGACACATGCTTATCTGGTTTCTGAAAATGAACAGGCAGTGAAGATGTGGGTCACGAGCCAACGGCTAACAGGCAGAAGTTTGACAGACATACTGAAATTAGTGATGGTAAAGGTACTTTATTCACTATTGGAATCCTGTTTATTTAGCTGACACTGTTGATGTATCTGTTAAAGATGCTCTCATGCAAATTTTTATTTTCTTTTAAATCACGAATGACATTTATGTTTACGTGAATTTCAGGAGGTAATTATGCTGTGCAACTGAAAGGTCCGAAGATGAGAGGAAAAGAGGGAAACTTTATAAAGATCAGAAAAAGTAACCCAGAAGTTTCAGACATGAACCCTAAATTTGGTGGCGGGAGTTTGTCTGATGGATATGAAACAGTTTCGCCACATGCTTCATTGGGAAAGCGAAGCGTTCAAAATCATAAGACACTGGTGGATAGTGCAAACAAATTCCCTGCAATAAGAGGTCCAAAGGTATATTTAAGGAAGAATGTGGAAGATAGGTCTGAAGTAGTTACTGGTGGAAACAAGGATATCAGCTGTACACCTTCGGTCTCAAATTCTTTGCCAAGGGATTCCAAACCTTTACTGAAGCTTAAGTTCAAGAATCCTTATCATGAGAATCAAAGTTCGTGGGCTCCTTTGGGTGAGGATGAGAAGAGTTCTGTTAAGGGCCAAAGGTCTAAAAGAAAGAGACCATTGCCCTTCATGGAGAAAACTTCAATAAGGGAGGACGAAGATGTCTCGCAGCAGCATGATGGAGACGATACGGTGGATGAGATCATGGATGCTAATTGGATACTGCAGAAGTTGGGTAAAGATGCGATTGGAAAGAGAGTGGAAGTTCATCAGCCGTCGGATAATACCTGGTGAGTTTGTCCCTTGAGAATAATCAATGAAAAGATTTGTGAAGCCCTTGGGTACTGGTTAAACACTTGCAGCCGATTTGGTTGAGATATTTAGTGAGAAATGACTATAGAAGTGAAGAGAGATAAGTCCCTCTCCCTCTCTCTTTCTCTCTCTCTAGAGGTGCAAAATGGATAGATCGCAGGAGAATTTTTTAATCTACCCGATCCATTCTTAAAAAATGGTGAGAAACAAAACCGATTGATTGTAATTTTCAGAATACTGAGATTGCCATCAAAACGCGAAGGGAAAACAAGAAATCCAACCCAAATCCCTGTATTACTTTATCTGCTTTCTTCCTAATCCTCGAAAGAAAATGAGAAACTGCCATTGTTTCTTTTTCTTTTTTTCTCACCAAGAAACCATGTGACCTTTTATTTTCTCACCTAGTTCACAGACGGACTGATGCTTTATTGCTCTACTGTTTGTTCTGAGTTTTGGGGTGCATCGTGTATTGAATGCTCAGTTCTTTCTTTCAGGCACAAGGGAGTAGTAAAAGACGTGAATGAAGGCAGATCAACTGTATCTGTTTCTCTAGATGACGGGAGGGCCAAAAACTTGGAACTGGGGAAGCATGGAATTCGCTTTTTTTCTCAGAAGCAAAAGCACCGGAATACACAAGGTTGAACCTACCTTCCTTTCTGCGGCAGGCATTCTGGAAAGCAGAGATCGCGTGTGCAAGAGTTATCTTACGTTTACTGATATGGAGCTTCCCAGGTCTTTGAGGATCCACTAAATTAGAGCTTTTCTTATCTGGTCAAATTACAGGTGGTTTTCCACTTTACCAACCTAGCGTGTTGGGGATTGGTTGTACTACCAAGAACTTACCTTTGCCCAACGAAGTTGGAAGCTGGAAGCTGGTTGAGTAGAAGAAAGGTACTCTGGAAGCAGGCATCCCGTTTAATTTATCCCCTCTGATGTTTAAATCGATTCTTGTCATTGTTGCCTTTCATTTTCCCTTGAAAGTCTGGAGACAACCTTTTAGTCATTTTAGCTCACATCCAATGGGCTGTCTGAACTCTGTACATTCATTTCTACCTTATTCATTAGCTTTTTCTTAAAAAAAATCAAAGAGAAGATTTGTTTTAAATGTTTAATGTGCTGAAGTTTTTGTCTCCTTTCTGTCACTATTATGAGCATCAACACATTTCTGGGTTGCTGGTATGAGGGGAAGTATTAATTATCTCTGTTCATCATCTCCGTGGATCCAAATCCTAGCATGCATCAGACAAAGTAAGGGGAAGGGGAAGTATTCTCAAGTTTGTGTGCTCTTTTGTGGAGATTGTTGTAACGAAACAAAATAGCAGGGACCGAAAAAAGTTATTTAAGGCTTGGTTATCAATATCCATAAAATTGGATCAGAAATTTGGTATCTGACCCAGGAGCTGGGGTATTGCATTAGCATCTTCCGGTGCTGAATATTGGAAAACTGGATACTGCTATGTTGAGAAATCAATATCTCGAACAGCGTGGAAAGGCTTTTTCATAAACAGCGTTGCTAATCATTATCCATCATATTTTCCAACCAGCATCTGGCTTAAGAAAATTTTCCTTCTTTTAAAGAGCGCATGAATTATAAAAGCCCAAACGCTGCAACCAATACAAATTGCAAACTGAAAGTGACGTATGTGTTTGGTCCTGGGGTTGGACTTATCTCGAATACTTCGGAGGAGGAACATTGTGTTATTACTAACATTTTATTTATACAGGTGGTGGTGGCAAGTCTAATAGAAGCCAAAATCCAACGCAATTTTCCGAATCCAAATCATTTTGGATGGCAAGGAAATGTAAGCCTCCACAGGCCTTCTTTGCTGCTTCCCAAGCTTCGGCTTCATTTGTCGTTACTGGTGTTTTCCTGTACGAGGCATACACATATCGTGTGGATATTCCAACGGACAAAATCAAGGAGGCTCGAGCTATATCTGCTTCAATCGAACAGACTTCTAATCCATTCATCCAAGCTGCAGCAGGGTAGAAAAAAAAAGAATTTAATGTGGATTCCTGATAGAACTGGGAGGTGTGCAAAATTTTCCAAATATGTTGGAACTGAAAAAGTGAACCGAGAAGTCTCATGAATCGTTGATAGTGGAACACTTGTATGGCTAAATATATGATTTATTTGGTAACGAAAACACTATTATGTTTGGGGTCATACAAATACATGGTATAAGAAAGCAAAAACAGGAAACATAATATGTGTTGCAGCATTTACACTCTCTTCATTCTTCACCCATCCATATTACTAGGCCTAATGTCCACAACATCTTCACTTCTTGATACATTTCTTTATAAAACTCAAAAAATGATCTCAGAATGTGTGCAAATTCAACCACATGGCCAACCATTAGAACGGTAATTGGTTGGATAGAAGAATGGAGAAGAGAGAGTTTGCGTAGGGCTAGCTATGGGACAAGCAGCAGTAAAGGTGAACTGAGAAATGCACCAATGGACCTAAAAGGTTGAGCACTGATTATCAGGTTGATGTTGGTTGTGGTTCCCAGGGCTTTGAGCTGGACCCACTTTCATTGACAATCACCCACCTTCATTATTTGTGTCGATAGGCAGAGAGAGAACCAGCAGTAACAGAGTGCTAGTTTGACAAATGACTCGTCGGATCCCGTCGAACAGTGTCGACCCATGTGAAGACCATCGGTCAATTCCACAGTTGGACTACATCTTAGCCTTTTACAACTTAAGGGGGAAACCCATTTTTGTTGAGCCCAAAGTTCGTCCAGTGCAACAAGCTCAAAGCGAAGTACACAAAGCATTTGGCAAAGGTCCTTAAAACATGATCAATGCAAATGATTTATGACAGGAGAGAAAATTGCCTACATGGGGACGTTTGCCAAAGGCTTTAGGTTGAGATTCCAGCGATGATTCGGCGAGTCGTGCGTCAAGCCATGATTGCGAACGCAATGAGCAACAGATCGGACCCTTGGCAGTTGATTAGAACCACTCAAAGGGACCTGCAATACAGATCCGAACCAGAAGTGTCTAATTACTCTGAGTAGTGGTAGCACTATTGATGTAATATTTTATGTTCGGGTGTTGTCACTATCATTCCAATTTGCATCCCTTGGGTAACTTACATCCCTTGTTAATGTGACTGACCAATTGATCCAAGGCTCTTCTGGGGTAACTTATATCCATTGATCCAAGGCTCTGCTGGGGTAACTTACATCCCTTGTTAATTCGACTGACCAATTGATCCAAGGCTCTTCTAGAATATTAGTGTCTTTTTTTCATCATTAGCAAGTCATATGACTGTCGCTCAAAGGTTCTAAAAGATATCTAAATTTGGGGTGTCTACAATACCCCGTGCGCTCAGTCGCCGTGTCACTTTGCTTTCAAGCA
Organism: Arbutus unedo; assembly: GCA_014822125.1. Taxonomy (NCBI): domain Eukaryota; kingdom Viridiplantae; phylum Streptophyta; class Magnoliopsida; order Ericales; family Ericaceae; genus Arbutus; species Arbutus unedo. The sequence goes on along the minus strand of JABCMJ010025382.1, from coordinate 177 downwards.
TGAATGTCAAGGTCACTGATTTTGAGCATATAAAAGAGGATTATCTTCATTGTGCTAACTTTAGTGAGGTTTTCTAACAGTTAACAATGTATCCTCATATGGCCGTAGAGGGCTTTCTCCACCGTGATGGGTGACAATTAATCTTTGTATTCCCGACACATCAACTCGAGAGTTATT
>JABCMJ010025380.1:0-24786 GCA_014822125.1 Arbutus unedo | reverse complement strand
TATATATATATGCACTGGGGTCATCAACAGACAACAAACACAAATGATTGATATTGGAAAAAGAAAAGCACATTGGATTGGATGCAAGACTTTACTGTTATAGCTTTGACCTAATTCAAATTGTTAATCATTATCAGTTAAATTAAATCATCACGTTGATCTCCTTCAATTGATTCGGGTTGAAGATTGATTTAGACTGACATGTGACCGATCACCATAAAATCCTTTTCGTCATGCGGCTAAACCATCGCAAATGGGTTGGTAAACTCAAGCAGTAAGCATGGTGGAAAGTTCAAATCGATCCTGCATTTTTTCAATAGGTGTAAATTGTAATAGCAAAAGCATAATCATGAGTACTGTGGCCCTTTGGACCCATATGTGGGTTTAGTCCTTTAGGGCCCGTTTGGATGGGGAAAAGAGGGGGATAATTTTTTAAGGAAAAATGCAGGGGGATAATTTTTCACCCCTCCAAAAATAATCCCCCTAAGAGGGATAGAGGGGGATAATTTTTGGGCCGGGGGGAGGGTGCCCAAAAATTATCCCCGGGTATTATCCAAGAATAATACCACTCCCTTATTACAACTACAAAATAATTTTATCCTTCTATTTTATTTTCCATCCAAATCAAGTACTATTTTATCTTCCATTTTTTAATACTTCATCCAAACTATCTACTTTTTATCATCTCATCTATAAACATTACATCAATGTGGGTCAACCCTTTAAAAATAATACCTCCTCTTATCTTATCCTCTCTCAATAACTTGTTCCCTTAAAAATAATCTCTCATCCAATCGGCCCCTGAAGGCCGAAAGAATAAAATGTTTCTGCCAAGTCCGTTTGTTCACACAACAAAACTTTACAAGTGAGCTTCACTATGTAGCTAAACATACAGGGTAAAAAATACAATGAATTTTAGAAATTTTCAAAACTTTACAAAATCGTATACAAACTAATTGAGTTTGAGATACTTGAATAAAATTGTGGAGTTAATCGAAAAGTCTTTCCTCTATATTGATTCAGTATAGACTTTTACCTAACCTGCAAAAAATGAACTCATTATTACCAATCGGTATAGCTAACTAGAGGGAGTTCGAATGCTTAAACTTTACACAATTGGTATACAGACTAATTGAGTTTGAGATACTTGATTAAAATTGTGGAGCCTTGAACCTGAGAAATCTTTCCTCTATACTGATCCAATATAAATTATTTGCCCGAAAATGCAGCGTCATAGGCTACCCAATCCGGTGTGCTTGCCAAGTGAACCACGACAGTTGTGCTCTCAATTCTAGTAACAACATGTCTCCACAATCCCACGAATAACCACCCATGTTGGGCGTCACATCCCACTCGACGAAAGCAAAGCACCTTGCTCACGATGGACTCGCAACATCCTTCCTTGATAAAAATGCTCTGTGAACTACTATTCCCCATATGTGCCACCTGTCATATGTCTTGCTCAACTCACATATTGGCTGTGCACCCAATCGTGTGGGCTCAAGGAGCATTTGGTCTGACCCATAATTGCGCCGATAAGGCTGGTCCAAGACAAATGCCTTGAATGGTCTTTCGGTCCTGCCCATCACTGTACAAACTGGGCTAAACGTCGTAAATGTCGTAGTTTGTGTCCTCAGAATATATTTTAGTGTATAAAATACGATTTAAAGACAGATACGGCGGCGTCAAAAAGCATCATCATATCATAGAGGTCAAATAGCTCATCAACTTGAGAATTTGTTGGACTAATTCTAATCTTCTTTCGATACCAATTGTTCGGCCGGTTGGGTAAGACTAATGATTTAATTTAGCAAAGTTACGACTTCAACCTCAATGGGGGAGTAAAATTAAGCGCTAAAACATCTATTAATTCCCTTAAAGTTAATCCAAGACTTATGCTCGAACATTAATTAATTTATCAGACAGCTAGGGTCCCTAATGCATATATTATGTACTTACAAATTCTGTAATTAAGCATCCTCTTTGCATCAGGAAACTGTTTAGTATTAAATATCACAATGATCTGGAACAGTGTGATTGGCGTTTTCAACTAGGTTGGCATCTCACATGAGCATCTGATCTCCACTAAAATTTCACTAGAGGCTGGAGTACACACGATGTGTGTGCAAATTGAAGAATTGTGATCTTGTTTGATAGTAATGATAGTGTACGATTATGTGAAGTATTTGGTGGAAGATAAGTTGTCATTTTTACCTTTATGGTTATGGGATGATTGAAATAATTTAAAAGTAATTAAGAATATTTTTTAGGGACAATGTAGGAATTGAAAAATAAACACAATAACAAAATTGAGAGACTCCAAACTAGTGCTCTCCCTTTATATACAGAATAGATGGGACAGGCCAGCTAGGTTGTCCGTAAAAATGAACACAGGTAACACCATGTGGCTGGGGGTCCGGATTCTTTGACCTACTTCCCATTCTCACTCCTCAATCTCACCCTCTTATGTTTGCCACCTCACTCCAATTCTAAACTCATCAGAATTCTTTTTAACACTGTTTATTAACAAAATCTTGTTATTCCCAAAATAACAAGATTGCTATTATAATAAAAACAATTCCAAAACCAAAAGTCACACACAACGGAAATAATATCACACTTAAAGATTGAATAGAGGAACATGAAGAGTCAATATCCTTGTGCACGCCCAAACAACAGAAAAAAAAAACATAACACAAAGCATCCAATACACAACCAAAATCACAAACATTGGTAAAAAAAAAATACCAAAACTTATCATCACGAGAAGTATTCCAAAACTCATTAAGAGGGTGAATCTTTCTTCAAGTTGAAGCTGCCAAGATTAGGACTATATTGCCTTTGGAATCAGTAGATTAACCAAGTGGCAGGTTTTTTATTTTTAAGTGAATTAGTTGTGCCAGTGGAGGATTCCACCAACTTCTGATTTTGGAATACTCCTCGTGACGATGTTTTGATATTTTTTTAACCAATGTGCGTGATTTTGGTTGTGAACAGGATGCTTTGTGTTCTGTTTTTTTACCAAGATTCTTTGTGTTTTGTTGTTTGGGCATGCACAAAGATATTGACTCTTCATGTTCCTCTGTTCAAACTTTCAATGTGATATTATTCCTGTTGTGTGTGACTTTTAATTTTGGAATTGTTTTTACCACAATAGCAATCTTGTTATTTTGGGAATAACAATATTTTGTTAGTAAACAGTGTTAAAAAAAATTTTGATGTGTTTAGAATTGAAGTAAGGTGACAAACATATAAGGGTGGAACATGAGAGTGGGACAGCAGATCCGGATCCTGTGGTTTGGGCATCAATTTTAGATAGTAAATTATTTCATCATTTCCTAAACGGAATTAGAGATCTCAAATAGTTATTGGAGAGTGATTTAGAAAAACCACTAACGCTACTAATTCGCCTTTTAACTGCTCGTTAACTTACAAAAACCTTCCTAAAATGATGTCTTTTTAATTTTTTCAACAAATTGAATCATATAATAGTATTCTAACTCGCCTGAAACATAATTTCGGTGAGAAAAATAACCTTCAAATGCCCTCTGTTTCTAATTGGCGAGAAGACACTCCTATTACTAAGTCAGTATTCAATTAAAGAAAAACTCTCAATATAATACTTGTAATAATTAACAAATTATGACGAATTTTTATATCGTAGGTGTTTGTATTCTTATAAAGGTTCTACCCACTAATTTGAGTCTTTTTCCATCTCCTAACTTCTCATTCGAAATCGATTAGACTTGTTCATGATTGATCCCTGTCAAGATAAGTTCCACCTCGGATTCTCCAAACCTTTATCTTTTGCGCTTAGAATTTTATTCAACTGTTAACTTTTCGTTATGCCTAGAACTTTTTATTTTTATCTAATATTTTTACTATTAACCGTCTTTCTCGGATCGACAAATATTATTCTCTACTTGATAATATATATTCATTCACAAGAGCACAATTTTACTGAGCTAATTAAACTCTCGCCTACTTATTTGATAAAAATCTTAATTAGGTTAATTGAGTTTTACCTCCATCAATACTATATTAAGCTTGTAGCATTTTTTTTTTCTTTCTCAAAATTAGAAATATTCTTTACTAAAGAAAAATCAAAACGATATTTGGAGTTGTCGATAATGAGTCTTGGATTAAATAGATACAAGATAGAAGAATAGAAAGGTGATAACTACTTTAAGATTTCATTGTTTCATTTCGGAAATACAAAAATTAAACCAAAAACTTAATGACAAACATGACGTAATCTCCACGTAATTAAATAGAGATAGTTGACCTATAACATCAGAAAATCAACCTTCAACTTTTGATGGCGATAGTATCTAAGATATAATCAATTAATCATATATTTAATGTCCTTGTCTCCAACTTCATGCCATTCCCCTTGAGAAAATATAAGCCAAGTAAAATTAAATTGAATTTATTGTGTTTGTAAGTTATAATAGAGTGTAAAACAAATAGAAAAAAAAGGATCCAAATGCTTCGAAGTCATGAAGTTTGACATGTGAACAAAGGTCAATATTCTTATGCTCAATTGAGTCATTTTATTCTGGGAGATAGACGCTAATTGTGATATTTAAAAACCTATAGTGAGGCGACGAATTAGTTTAGAGAGATTATAAATATACATGACTCGGTTCGTTAATATATTGAATTATATTTTGTTTTACTGTTTACGTATTCTCTAAATTTCGACTCGATCTTTAATTATGTACTGTCATTTTGATCATTAATTATTGAATGTATATTTTTTAGAATTTCTGAACATGTTTCGAATGATAATATTTCCTACATGTTTTTCGAAGAGAAAAAATACTACAAATAACAAAAAAAAAAAATTAATATCACAAACATGTGTTTTATTTTTCATTTATACGTTCAACCAATAATAGTTAGTGAATTATTTTATTATTATTTAAACAATAATAAAGCAACGTACGTGTATCATTACTTTTAAGGGGCTATGATAGAAAATTAAGTAATTAAAATAGATGCATAAAAATGTCGTTCTAGTAAAATTAAAATATTCAAAGTTTAGTATTAATATATTAAATCTGATTAAGACATGATTGAAAGTATACCCAAAGAATCATAAATTATCAAGAAATAAATTCTTAATTATTATAAATCTATTTAGGGTGTAACCTATCCTAAAAAGAAATTAGTTGATATCACTTCCCGGACAAATTCAAAAAAAAAAATATTCCCTTCAAATCAAAAAAGGAATTTGGAGAACTGCCACAATTGATTTGATTCGAAAAGATATTATTAGTTAATATTTCTTGTTTTGGTTTTGACTTTGTTATTTACTTCTCCGAGTGGAAAACGCTTTATTTATTCCATTTCTTAGTGGAAAACCCTTTATTTATTCCTTTTCTTAACCAAAAAGGAAGTGAGGGTAGTTTCGTCACCTGAAAATGGTCAAAAGTTTCGATATTGGGGCCAAATCTCTGTCATATCTGGACACTGTGTGGCCAATACCATTTTTTTTTTTTTTTGTTGTAAGGGTTAAAGTTTATAGCATTATTAAGAATTATAGTATGTATGTGCCAGCCCTAAAATACTGATCGATCAGAATCTGAACCACCCCAAAATCTCAATCCAACAAAGCTCAGCAGCTCCGGCGACGATCGGCGGCTCCGCGACGATAGGAACAGGTACCCCTCTCTCTCTCTCTCTCTCCCCACGGTCATCTATCTCTTCCTGTTTGTTGTTTTCCATGGGCAATTTAGATTCTTAGACATAATACTTTTTTGGGTTCTAGTGAATAGAAGTTTTAAACATCGAGGGTTTTGATAGGATAACTCGAGAAATATTGACAGGAAAATACAGAATGGAGAAAAAACTGAGCACTTCGAGAGGGAATCGAACCTCCAACTAGATCACTTCGAGGGATCATTTAGATTCTTAGACATTATACTTTTTTGGGTTCTAGTGAATAGAAGTTTTAAAGATTGAGGGTTTTGATAGGATAACTCGAGAAATATTGAAAGGAAAATACAGAATGGAGAAAAAATTGAGCACTTGGAGAGGGGATCGAACCTCCAACTAGATCACTTCGAGGGATCTAACCTAGAAAGCCTTTGGGCAGTTCTGTTCTTTCTTGATAAGCCGTTTTTTTTGTTTATCCTGTCTTATCATTGGTTTGGGTTGTTCATTTGCGTTTGATCTATGCTACCAAAACTTTGCAATCACTTTCTGTTTCAGTTTCAGTTGGCCAATGTATTTTTTATACGGGTCCATATTACTCTTATTATTTTCGTCTGAAACGATAGATTTTGCATTTTCACTCAATAAAAAGAATTGCATCTGCTACTTCTCTAAGTTTGAATTTTGTGGAGCTAGATTTTTTTCAGAGTGCCTCATTTTTTATGAACCAAAAGAGAACAGTTTTGCTTCGAAATTTTGCTGCAGGTAAAATTGCTACATCCTTGTCAGTTTATGGACAGTTATCTCTAGAGCAAATCTTTAGGTTCGGCCGACATCAAACAAAAAACGAAACGCAATTAAAGGGCATAATCTAGGTCATTCTATCTTGGACTCCAAGACTTAAGGCCGCAATCAAGGACTGATAAGTGACCTCAATCTAATGAAGAACAAACCAAGAGAAACAGAATAAAGTCCTATCATGCCCCTTTCTTTTAGCTTGTTTCTAGGGGGTTGCGGTGGCTTTCTAGGCTTCTGTCCGGGACTGGCCCTGTCCCAGGAAGAAAACCCCACCGACAAGGTCGGCAGGTATACTTCTTATTATTATATGGCACATGCCAGGTTACTTAAGTATGCTAGCTTCATTTAGCGTAACAAAGTGAAAATGTTATGAGTTTGATGGGAAGCTTCATATGAAAGTAAAAGTATTGGGTGTTAAATTTCAAACAGAGAAACAAAGAGAAGAAAAAGTAAGGAAGGGAACTCTTACTTGACCATTGGCTAAACAGCCAGGTTTGAAACAACCGACCCACCCTGTCACCCAGCAAAAGGCCTTAATGGAGAAAGCTGGAATAGCTGCAATCCTTCGCGAACCAAATGTCTGATATCAGATAATCCGAGTGTTTTTGCACCCCAGTGAGAATTACATGAGATCTTCAGGAATTACTCCACAACAGACATCTCATGTTTGCTCCTAATCCACCAGGCAACCCATGCAGGTTAAAGTTTATCTATTGGTCGTGCTGACCAGTTGCGATGCTTTAACTGGCGAAGAAAGGGAAAGGGAAACTCTCTAACTTGAAATATTAATTGCATACAACTCAGCCAATTAATACTGGTTTGTGGGCATATTATAGGTGGACTTTCATTAATCATTGTTAGATATATAGTTGATGTCTTTCGGGTGTGTTTAACGACAGGAGGTAGAACTGGAAATACCACTGGAGCTTTCCTGAACCTGGGAGTGCTTCATATAATTGTAAAGTTGCTCAACCACTAGTTTTTTGCCTAGTGCATGACTTGTCAAGTTGAGTGACTTTATAAGGATGGGGATGACACACCGCAGGTTTGTGCAGTTACTTTCTCCCAAGCTTTGTTTTGATAAGTTGCTTGTTTTTTGTGAGGCGGCATGAAGTGCCTAAATGTGTTTTCCATTCTGTGAAACCATCACGGTATTTTCTCACTCTGTTTGCAGTGGAGTCTCTAAGAAATCAAATGACAGTGCCAGACTGATAATCACAACTGTCATGGGAATGGTCTTTGGATATTTCCTTGGAGTTTCGCTTCCATCTGTTTCTCTTTCTAAGGTATGTTGGCTCAGTATGTGAATGAACCAGTGATGTACAAGACAAGGATCATCGATTTGATTTGTTGTGAAATCTCGCAGATTGCCTTACCTTCCAGCATTATAGCATCCTTTGATGTAGCCTTCAACGACAATCATCATAGACCTGTTGGTGACCACATCCCTGAAACTCGTGTTTCAACTGATACTGCACCACCAAAGGTAGCTTCTATTCTTTCCCTAAATTCGATACTCTGCTGTCATTTTTATGCCACTGATTCATACCTCCGAGAAAAGCTAAACAGTAGGTTGGTATTTATACTGTCAAACCTTGACACCAAATCCTGGCTGATCCATAAAGTGATTCACATCGCGTAATTTTTTATAACAAATCAATGCACATTGTAATGAAACAGTGAATGCTAGATCAACGGGCTCTCTTCTAGCACATTGTGCTTTTCAGCTAACACAGATATCATAATCAATTTTGTGTTTGGTTTCCTCCCAGATATATGTTCCTACAAATCCTCGCGGTGCAGAGTCATTACCTCCGGGAATTGTAGTCTCAGAATCTGATTTATATCTGCGAAGGTTATGGGGTGACCCCAGTGAGGTACTTGGTTTAAGATAAATAATTACTTAATTGTGTTGGAGCTTGCAATTGGCAACAAAATTTAGATTGCTGGAGTCAGCTATACTCTTCATGATTTTTTTAGTTTCTTTTCAGCTCTCAAGCTGACTATGAACACATTAGACTTCGGTGGTCTTAATAGATCAGAGAATGCTGTTTAGCACTTCATCTTTGCATTATATCTAGTATCACTACATGTTACTTGTTTTTAACCGAGAGGTTTGTCATAATAATTTTCTCATCAAAAGCATAAAGCTAGAGGTTAGGAGTTCCTCTGGCCTTTGCGTACCTTGCATTGTTTGTGATGAGATGGCGACAGAGTACGGACCTTGTCCTGTTGGATAATGTTTTGTGCATGCATTCTGAGCATGTTGACAAAATTGAGAACACTGGAGTCACATTATGAAATACGGCAGATTTAAATAAGTGCGAAAAGAATCTATCTCCTACTCAAACATTGCTTCCAATTTGGCATGAGTTTTAGCTCCCCTGGTCCTTGCAATTGTATACTGAAAATGTTCTCAAAATTTCAGGATTTAAAAAAGAAGCCGAAGTACTTGGTAACGTTCACAGTTGGATTGGACCAAAGGAACAACATTGACGCTGCAGTTAAAAAGGTTACACAAATTGACCATTTTGTTGCATGTATGTATCCTTTTGATATTGTATGTCTGTATCTTATTCTGTTTTCCTTTTTTTGGACAGTTTTCTGAGGATTTCCAAATTCTGCTTTTTCATTATGATGGTCGGACAAGTGAATGGGATCAATTTGAGTGGTCACAAAGGGCGATTCATGTCAGTGTGAGAAAGCAAACAAAATGGTAGGGATCTTTGGCTTTTACGTTGTTTTGGTGGTTTACCTCTGTAATGTGTTCAAAATGAGAACTCGTAAAAATGAGATATCATTAATACCCTTCTGCGAGGAAAAGAAGACGACAATAAACAGAAATATCTGTTTTTAGATAATATTGATTCTTCCTCTAGATTTAAGGCACTCGTTTATATATGCTAACCCTTTTTATTGAGTTCCTAACTTCCTGCCAATGTCAAATTTGCTGGCCTCATGCATATAAAAGTTTCAATCTTTTGCAGGTGGTATGCAAAGAGGTTTCTACATCCTGACATTGTAGCAGCTTATGACTACATTTTCATCTGGGATGAAGATCTTGGAGTTGAACACTTCAATGCTGAGAAGTACGTTTTTTATTATTCTTCTCTTCAGCAGCACTTAACCTAAAATTTACATGTGCTTTTTCCTCTATGCAATCTACCAGGTACATTCAACTGGTCAAGAAACATGGTTTGGAGATTTCTCAACCAGGTCTTGAGCCCAACAATGGACTAACGTGGCAGATGACGAAAAGGAGAGGTGACAGAGAAGTTCACAAGTAGGCTTTAGATTTTCACTCTTACGCTCTCCATCCATGCCACAGACACGTGCACACACCCCTCACCAAATAAGAAAGTAAACAGTTATATTATGTTACACTTATGGGGGATCTTGTACATGTAGCTGATGCATATACCCCAGGGCCAACCTGGGAAAGGAAGGATGTGTCTGTTTGACATTCACTTTCCAAGCATGTTTGACGATTCCTCGGTAGAAGAGCTGTAACTAAAATCCTTTACTGTGTTCTTGTTTTGGCAATGGTTGCTTCCAAATGAGTGAAGTGCCCTTTTCTAATGCTCCATGTTACACAAAAGTATTGTCCCCGATTCACATGGGGACTAAACAGGGCATACTTTTTTCATGTTGCCCTTTTAGTTGAAAATGATAGATGGACAGCTTAGACAATATCCATACCTAATATGTGTTGCCGACTCCATGTAACAGGTGTTACTGTTATATGTGCTTTGATGTGATGCTTGTTTCTAAATGTCTGGATTTGTGGACAGGGATACAGTAGAGAAACCAGGCTGGTGCAGTGACCCACATTTGCCTCCATGTGCTGCGTAATCTCTCTCTCTCTCTCTCTCTCTCTCCCCAAAAATTTGAACATGTTCTCGAAGCCACCTAAGCTTGGTTTACATAATTTAGAGGGAACTTCACCTGTTGCCAATTGTTTTTAGGTTGAATGCCTCCAATCTTTCTATAAGTGTTTTTCTTTTTTTAAGATTTCTTAGTTATCTACCTATTGAAAGAAGATTGCTTCATTGAGACATATCTAAACCCTGCTGAACCTTGTGATCTTTGCAACCGTGACCCTACTTTACCACAATAGGGTGTACAGTTGTACTACATTCTAAGTACTGATCCATTCTCCACTTAGTTCAAAAAATAAAGTCTATTCTCCAGGGAAAATTGGGTGTATTTACTGCGAGAAACTGGAGAACTTCAACAAAAAACTTTGCTGAATATTAGGATGTAGATCTGAAGCGGTATCGATTAACAAACTAGGTGATGTGTCTAATGCATGCATTTCTTGACACAAACCATTGCGCTTAATACAAATACCACACGATTGCACCTTATACCTTGCTATATTTTATTTCTTTTTTGTTATTTGGATTTTGTTTAGGTTTGTGGAGATCATGGCCCCAGTATTTTCTCGGGAAGCATGGCGCTGTGTTTGGCATATGATTCAGGTGTTGTTATGATTTTGATATGTAAATGAAGTATCCATGTTTTCACATATACCAAATTTCTATTTTCAGTGCTTGCACGTTTTCAGCTTTGGAAACCAAAATTTTTCTTCTCTGAATTCTGTTGCAATACTAAGTTACTAACTTTCATGTTTGTGAATTATCGTCCTAGAATGATTTGGTGCATGGATGGGGATTGGATTTTGCCCTTAGAAGATGTGTAGAGGTAGTTTCTCTCACTTTTTATTAATGAGGAATTGTTACTTGCAAATGTTTCAGTTCTTGAGGAATTGTGCATGTATATGCAGTATTTTTTGGTTTAGTTAAACCGTATTCTTCCAGATGCCAAATCATACTTCTGATTGTCGAGCAAAAATCAATCAAAGATCAAGACCTAATGAGTGGTGGTTTATCAAAATACAATTCTAGGGTAGTAAAGTTAGCCAGTGAAGAACAATCTTTGTTTTGTCCTCCTATAAACGCTTCCAAGCTCCAACTGATATTATCCTGTGCATTTTATACAACGTAGGTTTGTTATTAGTTATTACAAATATTTTCCAACCATAGCTCATCTCTCTCTCTCTCTCTCTCTCTCTCTCTCACCTGCGCGCGCTTGAATAGTTGAATGTTATATCCATGTAGATTAAGAGCTTTAAATCTTGTAGCTTATGTCAGCTTCTGTTCAGTAATAGTAGATCATTGCTATTGATTTTCCTCTGCAGCCTGCACATGAGAAAATCGGTGTGGTTGATTCACAGTGGATTATCCATCAAGTTATTCCATCACTTGGGAACCAGGTGAGTCGTCATTTGCCTAGATTTTCTGAGACAATTTGGTTGATATTTGTGATTCAGTGCAAACTCATACGGAAAACAGAGGAAGAGTGAGAGGATGAAAAAAATGAAGATAAGAAGACCATAAATCGTTAGAGAGCAAGGAAGAAACCAAACCTCACTATTAAGACTCCTCTATCGAGAAATAGATATATTTTGGATAAGCTGCACCTGTCGACGAGTATTACACTGTATAAAAGCTAGCGTAAAATATTACCATGTCTAATATTACTTATGAACATCCCTATCCTTGTTTGCTAAAGTGAGTTGCTAATTTATCGTCAAAATATCTATAATTGGTCTTCACTTAACATGTGATTTGTTTCTGCAATACTCCCAGGAAATAAAAACAAAAACATCCATATGCTTTGTTCTCATGGAATTTAGGTCCAACGGATATCAGTAATTGTCACAAAAAAACTTCATTGTTTTATTAGTTCCAAACATTCATTTTTTAGATCAGAGGACAAAGTCATTCCATCTCTAGTTGCATGACCAATAGCTCCATACTTGGCCTTTGTGCTCAATCTGCCTGAAACTGTTGCTTTTTACAAACTTAGGTAACAAGCGAACCAAGTTTTACACCACTCTTTTCACTGTTACTGGAAAAGTTCACAATGACAGGAGTCTGTGACTGCTGACAAAACGCAAATGTTACAACGCCTTTGCTAGACCACTAAAAACTGATATCTCAATACCATCAACATGAGTCAAAGCACTTCCACTTTCACTTCCATAATCTTATGTACGATATGCCTTGCATGTGTTGTTAGATCATAGGTTGTTGCTCATCGTCATCGGTACCCTAAGTTTTTTTCCGGTTTGATATTAAGCTTCTTCCTTTAATGCTAGTATTTCCTTGAAACTGGAGTCCAGTAATAGCTGGCGCATAAGTAATATGGCTTACTTCCTCACTGTCACCAACACCGTCACCGTCATCAGTACCCTAAGTAATATCCAGTTTTTGTCAATGCAGAGACAGTGGCGACTCATGGAATTTTAGTCAGTGGTGTCATTCAAAAATTTATAGAAGTTTTTTTAAAAATGCATATGGCTTACTTCTACTAAATAACATAAATAAGCTTATGAAATAATAAATAAAGGAGAACTTTGTTTTAAACAAAAATAATGGAAAAATGGAAAATACTTAAAAAATAGTAAAAGAATGAAAGCACTGAATTAATCAAATAAGAAAATAGCAACTCATTGGAAATGTAAAATGATCTATATCCAATTCTACACCAAATATGGCGTACCTGTATATTTATATAGCTTATATTGTGTATAGTGTTAGTTTCTCTTCCACTTTTACTCGAATGTTGATTTTGTGGGCCCATCTAGTGGGAATTTAGAAAGGGTGATTCTATCAATGTTTTACAGTTGCCACCTCTCTCTGATATAATCACCAAACAATCAAAGTGGGTTGAAGCCATTTTTGAGTGGTGATGAAAGGGTCAAATTGTCTTTATTCTCTTTTTATAAGCTAAAACCCACATGGAATAGTATGCATTTTTCTAATTGGGTGGGAGCAACTGACACCGAAATTCTCCAAGTGGTGTCGCCCCTGTGCAGAGGGGCCGTGAACATAATCGTGAAGTTATATCCATTGTTGTCCTCTGGTATGAGAATTTTCTAAATGAATACAATATTGTAATCTTTTCATTGAATTTGAAACCATGAGAAAAATGGGCAGAAATAGGCATTTATTTTTAAACATCGCACCATCTGAAGAAAGAAAAACTATAGGATGGAAATTATCTATGTGGTACATTTTTGTCTTCTCTCATTGTTTTATTTTTGCCATTCTAGGGTAACACTGGGGCAGTTCATTTATTTCATTCAAGATTTTTATTTTACTTGTCAAAAAACCAATAACTGTATTCTCTCTAGATCTTTATTAAATTATGAGTTGTTCATTCTGATCTGTTTTTTATTTACTGTTCTCGTTAATCTGAATTTTTCTGTGAAATTCAGGGCAATTCCGAGAATGGTAGAGCTCCTTGGCAGGGGGTAAGTATATGCATTCTCATTGTTTTCAGCCTTTCTCTTTCCGTCTACCATTAATGCAAAGTGCAGACCTCTATATGTTTTGCAAAGCTATGTTTGTGTTGTTTGTTTTATTAGAGAAAGAATGTTTTTATTTTTTTTATTTTTTTATGGTTCGAGACTTTTGAAACATTAATGGATTCCTTCTTCTATTATGATATTAGTTACCTACTCTCATAATTAAGTTCAGTTTTTCGTTAATTCGCTCACAGGTGAGAGAGAGGTGCAGAAGCGAGTGGGCTCAATTCCAGGATCGCCTCGCTGGTGCAGACAAGGCATACCTTTCACAGATTGGAAAGGGTTAACTTTCACAGCTTGCTGGCATTTGAGTGTCCTTGTACATGCTTCCTTCTCTCTTTTTCTTCTTTCCTCGGTGTCCTGAGGGGGAGTTTCAGAGCCCAGTTCTTTGGCGCGATGTTTTATATATCATATAGTTGTTGTAGCTACATTTCCTGTAGTCTTAGACATTTACTATTAGATTGAGATGAAATTTCCACCTTTTTGTGCAGAAAACTTTCACCTTTGTTACCTATTTCTTTTTGCTCATGGTTTGAGTTATTTAAATTAAATCGGCTTGGATATGAGGATTGTTGCCCTAAATTTGGTTACTCTAGAGTGCTATAAAGACCAACTACATCTCAAACCCAAACACCCGGAAATGCTAAGCTTAAGCTGAATTAGGTGTTTCTATTGCCTGGAAATACTGCATACAATCTCCCCACAAGGGGGAAAGAATATTTGTAGGTTTTTTGTAGTGATTGACTTTATCAACAAAGTTACTGACACTCCACGAATAACTTGATTTTATACCGCATTCTTAGGTAGCAAACTATCATAGAGTATTGGAGTCTATCCCATTTATTTGAAGTCTCCATGGTTGTTTGCTACAGTTGCTTTATTGGGACTTTATTCCAATGTATTGGAAGTAAAAAATTCCAAGGACCTGTTAAAAGGAGCATGTGTGTTCAATGTTTTTGACAATATTCACAAAGTATGAAATTTACCATATCGCGGTGAATTTACCTTTGTTGTGTTCTCGTGTTTTCCCCTTGGCATGTTAAACCTTTCAGGTCAGAATATTTTTTGGCTGCATTTGAATCTTCTATTCATAGAGGATTTGTAGGAAGAAACGAAAAGTTGGGAAAAATACAACTTGAACCTAGGGTTGATAAATGGGCTGAGCGAGCAGAGTAATACATTGTTTAAGCTCGGTTTCTAAATTTACTAAACTTTTAAAATAGGTTCAAACTTAACTTGGTTATCACACGAGCTGATTTTGAGTGATTTGAATTTACAAACGTAATCAATTGAATAACTTGAGTAGCTTTTAGGTTTAATTAGCTTGTATATAAAATTAATTTTTAGACAAACAGGTACAAGCATAAACTCGAGTGGTTTGAATCCTTTCATTTGTTCTACTTGACTATGTGAAGAGAAAAACTTGTATCTATTATTCTGCCATGGCAAATGCAACATCCAAATGCAGGCCTAGGCAGTGCAACTTCTCTCTATAACTACTGTGCGACAAAAAAAAATCCTGATTTCTTGCAAAAGGAAACAGATTAATTCTTTTTACCAGCATAATATTCTCCTTTTGCTCTTTTAATAACATCTCATATGTTGTCATTAATTTACCCAAAAAAGGGGGTTCTTCTTTATACCCACGAAAAGTGTAAAGGGTATTATTAACCATATTTTTGGAAGCTTGGAGTGAATATCCTAGGATCTCGTGAAGCATTTCCACCCCTCTTCTCTACTTTGCTTAGTTAAAAGTACTAAAAAAAGACTCTTCATTTTGTCTATTTATTTTTTCATCCGCGTATTTCAAACACACTCTATTTTTGCTATCCATCATCTTAACTAATTTAGTCAATTTTTAAAAAAAAAATCTGTTGCACGCATGATATGCTTGGTAGTGAAGAGAAAAAGTAGTATCCATAATACAAAATTGCTCAGTATCGTAGCTAACATGAATGATTTGCTGAGGGAGTTAGATTTTAATTATTTCTCAGTTAATCATATGACGTGTGAGATAGGTGTTACAATAGGAGCAGTAGTTTGATCCTAAATTCTATATTACTCCTACCAGAGTTTGGTTGGTGATGTTAATGGGAAAACCAAGGACTTGAGCACTTGGAGTGAGATTGAAGTCTTTTTCTCTCTCTCCCACCGAACCCTCTTAAAATTTAGTTTCCAGGTCGCTACCATTTTGCTTGCATTGGCAGGCATCTGTCAGGAATGTTGTTCATTCATGTGTACATACATTTTATATATCTGTAACTTGTCTGACTGGTCTACGGAAATTCATTATTTTAATATCCCCATGACATCATTTTAATCATGCTCAGAACTGCCCATTTTATATAGAAGAAGACGTTTTTGACCAATAAACATACCTTAAAAATCGTTTTCTTATTATTAGAGCAATCAAAATATGACAATAATCATATTTAGGAAAACTATAGAGTACAAATTCCAAAATAATAAATTTATTAAAAGAAAAACATATCAAAACAATTATCTTCATACTAAACCAAAAGATTTCACTGTATCATATTCACTGGAAATCTACGTGAAAGTTTCACTTAAGACCATAATTTACTGTGTTCTTAATTATGAGATCCACCTAAATGTGAAGGACAGATTTGTCAATCAACTACAACTTATCAAAACCATCTTAACGCCCATGTGAGTAGCTTTGCTTCTACTGCCAATGAAGAAAACCGGTCGAACTAACGGCGTTAGCAACCAACCACCACACACACGCTTCGGATTTAAAACAGAGCAAGAGCTACATTCTCACACAAGCCACGGACGGCTCTCTCTCTCTCTCTCTCTCTTCTCTGTGTGTGTGTGTAAAGCTCCTAATTCTTTCCATTACTCCGCCGTCGATCAGCGGCCATCTCCTTCACAAATTGCAAGGCCAGGACAGCCTTTTCTTTCAGATAGAAGTCGTTACTATATTTTCAAGGTCTCTCTCTCTCTCTCAAACGAATATAAATACACAAAACTATATACATTTGCTGCTTTATGTTGAAGATAATTTGGGTCTGGAAAGGATCGAGCAGTTTTACATGGTTGAAGGTAGCTAGTTGTTGTACAGTAATATTATGCTGACATTTTTGTATTCTAGAAATTCAAGCAAATACTCGATTGTAACGTAACTCCATATATATGTCCAATAAAGAAACTATATGATCTCTAATACATAATTGAGGTTCAATATGGCCATATAGGGCTTGAAATTTCTTTCGCAGTGGAAAAACAGAAGTGTCAGATGGAGTATCTAGAGTAACAGACACTGACTATGGCAGTAGATAAAGCTTGAACCATCAAATTGAGCCACAATGTTGATTCTGTACTTGAACCATTAAATTGAGCCGCAATGGTGATATTATTTTTTATATTAGAATTGGATTTTCAATAATGGACAGTATAATTTATCTCTAATTTAGTCGGTCCATTGAACTGGAAATTGAGTTGTAAAAGAAATGTTTGCATATGTATTACCCATTCCATTTAATTTCCAAAAGAAACTTCCAAAGTAGCTGCATGTTGTTAGCACCAGAACCGACCTAACTTTTGATCAATTAATAGAGTGGCTGTCTATAAATACCACAAGTTAACTCTCGTTTTAATCCTACAATTATTTTCTTGTAATTTCAGGTAAGAAATGGGAGAAATGTCAGGCTACCAATTGGGCGTTATTGGTGCATTGTTTCTCTCAGTGGCCTCATCAGTTTCCATTGTCATCTGCAACAAGGCTTTGATGAGCAATCTTGGCTTCCCATTTGGTAACATTTTTATTTCACTATTATGAGTATGTATGTATGTATGTATGTATGTATGTATGTGTGTCTGTATGTATGTGTGTGTACACACACATATACACATACACATACTAATACACACACACATACTATCTTCCTTGTAATGGTTAGGACATCGTTGTCACCCATGCCTACGGTGTGACAGAGGGATTTTGACAAATTGCCTTTCTTGATAGACATTTAGCTAATTTTTGGTAACAATGATAAAAATATTATAGGTACAAGTATGATCAATATGTTTGTTTCCCAAGTAAACAATCTTGGCTATATGTCATCTTTCTTAACGATTAATGCTATACTGCATGGTTTTGTGTAAAATTTCGTACGTGTAATGTGATATTGGGATTCGAAATTTTTGTGCACGTAATATGATATTATGATTCTTTCTTTCAAATTAACCCATCTATCATCGAGGTTGACTTTTTTAAAAAATTTCGTTACAACAAAATTTTGAATGGGTTTTGGCTATAAAAATGAGTGTGCAAATTAATTATTTTACTTTTCTAAATGTTATGAAAGAATAGATAAAACTAGTTCAATCGCGTTAATTCTTTAAAACGTTATATGAATAGATAATCTGTCAGAGCATCTCCCATGTATTATCCTCTAGAAACTTATTTTAGAGAATCAAATTGAGATTGTTTATTCAAAAAGTGATTATACAAAGGTTATATTATTGTTTCTCCAAAATACTTCTCTATTTCTATTTATAGCTAGAGTCCACAATTCTCTCATTCCTTTCAAAAGTCAATTATTATAATTAATTTTCAAATATATTCTATATTTATCTCTTTTTGAAGGGGTTGAGAATGTCATTCTAACTGTACAAATCTTATGAAGAATAAATAAGAAATTGAAAGTTTTATCCATTTAATGAACAAAATTCTATTCTCCATATTTAGAGGATGATCCTCTATTTTTCCTTTCATCCCCTATATTTTTTTGGAGTGCCAACACTGATTCTCTAAAACGGAGAAAAGTTTTGTAGGATGGGTTAGAAGAGAATAATCCTCCAAAATATTGAGAGAGTGTTTGGGAGAGATTATGTGGACTGATTCTAGAAATAGAGAAATGGAGGATGGGGTGGAGCGATCAGTCAAACTAATGAACAACTTTGATTAAGCTAGTTTTTGAATCATGAATTTAAATAGAACTTGCGGAGGAGAAAGAAAAGAAAGGAATCTGCTGAGAGGTTAATTTTTTTCCTCCTTTTCCCAGAAATTTCTTTTTCTTTTTCCACAGCAAAATTTCTCTTTAAACTCGAGATTTAAACACACAGTAAAAAAGCAAAATTAGTCTGGGTGATTTCTAGGAGAGAGTTGTACATATAACTGCAGATTAACTGATGAATCAGGGTGTCGGGGCTCTTAAACTACGTCTTCAATTGGTATCCTGCCAACTAACGGGGTTGTCGTATTTAAGCCCGAAATGACTTGTACTCTATATTTCTTATCAATATATTGTTTCGTTTTGCGGATTAAAAACCAAAACGGATGAATCGGTACTTAGATTTTATTATCACTGCAATCAGAGAAGATCATATTACTATAAAAAGAAATTAAGAAACAAGGTGTTCAAACTTGAACGATACAAATAAACAACAAAAACCAAAAGAAAAAGATATCACCTAATGCAACTAAATTATCAAGAAGATAACAAATATAAAATACTGAAAATAGTACTCGCGAAATCTAAATTAAAAAAGCAATTAAATAGTGTTTAATTGTAGTGAAGTTTGATGATGCTGTTTATTTGGATTTTGTGTATTCCCAGCTACTACTCTGACTAGTTGGCATTTGATGGTAACATACTGCACACTTCATGTGGCTCAACGCCTCAACTTCTTTGAGAGCAAGCCCATAGATATGAAGACTGTCGTCCTTTTTGGCATTTTAAATGGAGTTTCCATTGGATTTCTCAACTTAAGCCTCGGCTTTAACTCCATTGGCTTCTACCAGGTTCCGCTTACTTTCTTTATCCCCCTACCTACGTCATTATTCACCATTGCCACCTTCTTTTTTACTTGATATATTTATGTGTACCATGTTGTATCATTATAGGAGGCAAAAAACATTGATACGACGTATTGCCTGATAATCAAAACTTTATTTCAGATAAAGAGATTAATGTTAGGAACACAAATGTTTCAGACACATCTAAACACGGATGTGTTTAGAACCGCTGGATACACATGGGACCCTCAATAATCTGTGGAGCCTACGTGTATTCAACAATTCTTTGTCCGGATGTGTCCGAAACATCTGTATTCTTAGACTTTTTCAAAAAAAAAAGAACTGAATCTATCATTCAGATTGAATCAGCACCCCTATTTAGTATTTACTCCTTGGACAAATTCCACCAAACATACAACCAGAATCCGAAGATTCAGTACTTCATTATGTGTGTATTCACTCTTTGGTCCTGCATTCCGCAGATGACGAAGCTTGCAATAATTCCTTTCACCGTGCTATTGGAAACTCTTTTCTTGAACAAGCAATTCAGGTGATATGAGAATTGAGAAAATAATATAGCACTACTTTCACTTTAAAGTTTTTATGCATCTCACATTACTCATACAGTGATCTCTTATTTTCTGCTTGAAATTTCCTTGCAGCCAAAAGATTAAGTTCTCTCTCTTCCTCTTACTAGTTGGAGTTGGCATTGCTTCCGTAACTGATCTTCAGCTAAATCTTGTTGGCACAGTTCTTTCCCTTCTAGCTATCGTAACAACGTGCGTCGGTCAAATAGTATCCTTTTATCCGGGGGAGGCCCCATGTAGGGACACGTGGAGTTGCGTCATGTCCTCACTCAAAATTAATTAATTTTATTGATAAATTTAAAAGTATTTTTTATAATTGTGTAAATTGTCACTAAATGAATATCTATTAGTCTTATATGTACGTATATCAAAAATAAAAATGTAACTCTTAAAAATTTCAATTTTTGCTCTTTGATTGATATATACTTGTTTGATCATTATTTGTCTAGATAGGGCATTTAACTATTTGTTTTATTTGTGTTCAATCATCAAGTAAAAATACTTTAAAAAAAATTATTAGTGAAATCATCTCATTTTAAGAACCTACGAAGGTCAATTTGGAAAATATATTAGCTGATTTTGTATTTAGTCTATTTTTAGTTGCATTTGGAGAAAGTGTGGGTTATAAACTTTTGTTATTAGTAATGAATGTTAAAGGGTAGTATCATCTTGTTGTGATTCTCAACAACAACAAAAAATTCACATTCGTATCTGATACTGTGCATTTATTATATTAAATTTCCGGGCTCACCATTGCTTTTACGTAATTCTCGTGATTTGTTTTGATAGATAATGTGACGGTGGCACTGCCGAAATCAAAAGACATTTGATTTGTTTGTCTTAAAACATTATCCTGATGAGCATGGATTTTTCTTAACATAATGTTGTGTTTCAGCTAACAAACACAATACAGAAGAGGCTTAATGTATCTTCTACACAGTTGCTCTACCAATCTGCGCCATTTCAAGCTGCCATTCTCTTTGTCACGGGGCCTATGTTAGATCAGTACCTCACCAACAAAAATGTCTTTGCCTACAAATATTCTCCCATTGTCTTGGTAATTTTGTCACCATCTCTTCCATTATTTCTTCATTTACACCTGTGTTACCTAGCAACCGATTGTGCATGTATATGTACACACACACATATTTCTGAATGAGGACATACGGGTTTATACCTATCATAAAAATTGGAGCTGTTGAAAAATTACCTATTTGTTGATTGCGTGCCTTGAAAAAAAATTGCAGGGATTCATCGTACTTTCATGCTTGATTGCCGTTTCTGTAAATTTTAGCACATTTTTGGTAATTGGGAAGACATCACCGGTAACATATCAAGTGTTGGGACATCTTAAAACATGCCTTGTTCTTGGTTTTGGGTATACCTTGTTGCATGATCCTTTCACGTCCAGAAACATCGCTGGAATATTGGTCGCCATTCTTGGAATGGTCTTGTATTCATATTTTTGCACCCATGAGAACAAAAAGAAGCAATTAGGTGATCTCTCCACAGCCTCTCAGGTATTCACCTTGGGCTCTATTTATTTTTTTCCGTTCAGTTGATGATGTTCAAAACGTGTTTTCTAAGGATTTTAAGGGGGAAAAACTCATTTTCCTAAAAAAAAATACATTAACAAGATATTAGAGCGATGGAGGTTTTTCTTTTTTGAAAATAACTTTTTTAAACCAATATGCTGTAAAACTGATTTTGAATATCGCAAATGTTTTGACAGTACAGTTTTCACTCCACAATATGTGGAAAATGAATAATTGGGTATGTTGTATGTTCAGATTAGGGACAAGGAAACTACAGCAATTTTGGGAGGTCACGAGAAAGAAAGCCACGAGGTTATTAAGAAATCATCCAAAGACTCTCTTGTTTAAGATGACAGGGTTGTGATAAAAAGATTTTCAATTGTCATGATACTCTTTATCAGATATGTGATGTGTAAAGGTGTCTGATCATTCTTTGAAATAAAATCAATAGCTCTTGATTCAATCATGCATTGCTTTTTTCTTTTTTCTAGCTCGTTTGGCTCTAGATCCTATGGACATGGCATCGCCAGAATTTTCATTTTCATATTCTCATTAGTACTGGTATGAAGGTGAGAGGAGCGATGCACTAAATCATGGCATACTTGAGCGTTCTAGGGTGGCACGATGATCATGTAGTGGTATTTTTTGCTGTAAGATCGTAAATTCATCAAGTTAATGGAACAACATATTTTTCGTTTTTGTCAATGAACAAAAGAGCTTATTCACGTATATTATGAGGATTGTATTGGAGGAACACTGTACGTAGATGTAGTAACTGCGGAAGAGACTGCAGCAACTAACCAAGCTCAACCACAAACCTACTGGGAAAAAAAAAAAAAAAGCCCATAATGGGAAAGAAATAACCAATACAGAAAGTCTCTACAAAGAGAAAGAAATAAGCAAATCTTATATATATGTGGTCATCTCACCTCTTAAACGAGTGTATAATGGTGACTGTTAATATCTGCCCCCATGAGACACATATGGGGGTGTGGGAAGCCACAAGGCAACCATGAGTTTGGTTGTCCCACATGACCCGTACTTTTGCCCCACGCAGTCCATGCGCACAGTCATTGCCCACGTCTAGCCTATAAATCCATGTTTAGACTGTGGCAAAAGAATGTGGCCTGGTGTAGAGTGACAATCGTGAGGTAGAGAGTGTGAGAACAGAGAGAGAGAGAGTTAGAGACTTCGTACCTTCTCCTCCTCGAGTTTTGTAATCATATTGTGTTTGTGTCAATATAGCAAATTTTCCCTCAGGTACTGTTCTAGTGTGTTCCCTGATCACCAACAAATGGTATCAGAACCTAGGTTGAGCGTAGAAATCGTCCAAACACCACTTGTCAAACTTTGTCAATTTTTTGAGTGTATCAAAATTTATGTTTAACTAGTGGGTTGTGTGCGTCTCACCAAGACGAGTCCAACAGTGGCTAGAACAGCTCAAATGGAGTTAGGGGTGAACCACATCTTCCGATTGAAGGCAACACGTGTAAGAGACTGAGATCTATTCTCAGAGGTGTGCTGCACACGCTGGTTCAAGGAAGAAGACGACCACGCCAGTACCATGTTAGCAGGTCAAATCCAGTCAAAAAACGGATTCACTAGTTGACGCAAATCCCACGCCAAGGCCACATCAGCGCCACGATAACAAGAAGCTGATATGTGGCATGCCACGCCAACTGCCATGTGGACTGTCGTGTCGGTAAAGTAAGGTTTAATTGCCATGTTACTTGTACCACGTAGGATGTCCCGTCAACATTTAAGCTGAATAGGCAGTGTCACGTCAACAGGAGTGCTCAACCAACATGCCCAATTAGCATGAAATATTCTTTTTGCTGAACAATATTTCAGATTGTGTTTTTTTTTTTTTTTTTTGGCAAGTTTAAAACCGTTTTAACTCTAATTTCAACAAAATTAGAGTATTTCCCGGCCAATTTAAGTATTCTGGATCTAATCGTGTGCTTCATTTCTTGATATTCAACTTCAATGTTGGGGTAAAACTGTATTTATAGCCTCGGAGGCTATATTTTAGGTTGTTTTAGCAATCTGAGAGTTTGTGAGAGATAAGAGACTAAATTTTTTGCCTTGAGGTGTTCATTGCACGATGGCAAAGATCAATACAACCTTCACGATCCTCTTAACGACGATCAATTATTCAATTTGAAAACCCCTGATAGAGGATTTTCTATTCTGTAGGGATTTGTACGATCCTCTCAAGGCTAAGGTTGACAAACCTGATAGGATGAAGCAAGAGGATTAGAAGAAACTCAATCAAAAAACAATCAAACTGATCAGGCAGTGTGTCGTGCATGAGGTATTTCACCATATAGCCTTCGAGACACGTGCCTACACCATGTGGACGAAGATGGTGGCAATCTACTAGTCAAAGACATCACAAAACAAGGCACTGCTAATGAGGATGCTAGTAAATCTAAAGCTTTAGAGTGGAAGTTCAGTGGCGGAGCACACCAATCAATTTTAAGTGACAGATCATTGGATGATGTTGACCCGAGTTGGATTATATAGGCAACACTGATGTCAACCTGAGTTGAATTATACAGATAACATTGGTGTCGACCCAAGTTGGATTATAGGCAACGTTGAGATGACTCAAATTTTGAGATATTAATACGAAAAATTTAAAGTCGATGACTTGTGAATAACATTTGAGGACTTATATATAACATCTGAGACTTTGATAAATCTGAGATTGGACTAAACGGATAATACTTGTTGTTTTGGTTGACAGAGAACACTTGAGAATTTACTATCACGTCAATGTACGTTATTTACTTTACACTTATACTTATGCGTTATCACTTCTGTTTAAACTGCGCATATTACCATATCATATATGTCATATCTTGTGAGTGTATATATTGGGACGCAAGGATAGGGTAACTTATTGATCTTCATAGCTTATGGTGCATATTTTCTTGTCCCTGTCATTTCATGCCAGGTATTGAAGACAACAATAAAGAACAGGAGTAGCAAGTCAACGATAGCGTCAACGTGGAAGCAGAGCATGTCCTATAACGCCCCGACTTCTCGGAACATTAATTAAAATAT
>JABCMJ010025375.1:0-30349 GCA_014822125.1 Arbutus unedo | reverse complement strand
TGCTTCTCACCCCGTGGGTGGCAAGTTGGGTCCTAATGCTCACCATTGACAAAGAGGAACATATATTTGGTGACCGGGCAGGCAAGGACATTGATGAACAGGTTGGGCATGAACAACAGCTTGCCAAACCAGCTGTATTGTGCCATATTGCCAATCACCACTACCAGTTCCAGTCCCAGACCCTACCGCTGATTTATCGGGTAATGAATCTTCTTTTAAACCATCTTCTCTTGAGTCGAGTGATCTCAATATTTTTGTTGCTCTTCGAAAGGGTGTTAGACAGTGTACCCAACATCCCATTTCTCAATTTGTCTCATATGATCGCTTGTCTCCTTCGTATCATGCTTTTATTTCCTCTCTTTCTTCTATATCTGTTCCACAGAATTGGCAGGATGCGATTAGGATACCTAAGTGGAAAGAAGCTATGATAGAGGAGATGCCAGTTTTGAAAAAGAATGGCACTTAGAAATTAATATTTCTTCCAGGACGAAAGAAACCGTAGGCTGCAAATGGGTGTTCACTATTATATAGAATGCCGATGGGACAGTTGATAGATACAAGTCAAGACTGGTTGCTAAGAGTTTCACTCAAACCTATTGGATTGACTACAAAGAGACCTTTGCTCCAGTAGCAAAGATGAATTCTGTTCGGGCTCTACTCTCTTGTGCTGCAAATTTGAATTGGCCCCTTCAACAGTTTAACGTGAAAGATGCTTTCCTCCATGGTGATTTAAAAGAGAAAGTCTATATGGCGATACCGCCGGGGTTTTCCTCAACTGCAAGTGAAGGAAAGGTGTGTAGATTGAGAAAGGCCTTGTATGGTTTGAAATAATCACCAAGAGCTTGGTTTGACAAGTTTTCGAAAGCTATGTTGAGATTTGGATACCGGCAAAGTCATGCTGATCATATTATGTTTATCAAAGGAAGTGGTGGCAAGATTGCTATCCTTATTATTTATGTTGATGATATGATAATGACAAGCAATGACGTGAATGAGATTTCTAACCTTAAAGCTCAACTGGCTCAAGAATTCGAGATCAAGGATCTAGGATCAATGAAATACTTTATTGGGATGGAAGTGGCGAGATCTAACAAAGGTATTTTTATCTCTCAACGAAAGTACATTCTTGATTTGTTGGAGGAAATAGGTATGCTAGGTTGTAAACCTTTAGATTTCCCTATTGAGGCTAGTCACTATCTTAGTGGCAATACATGGGAACGTACTGACAAAGAGAGATATCAGAGACTTGTGGGTCGTTTGATTTATTTAGCTCACACTAGACCGGATATTTCATATGCTATGGGGGTTGTTAGTCAGTTTATGCATGATCCACGTACCGCACATATGGATGTTGTTTGTCGCATCTTGCGATATCTTAAGTCAGCTCTAGGCAAGGAGATTTTGTTCTCTAATCATGGTCATTTTCTGTTTGAAGTATTTAGTGATGCGGACTGGGCAGGGTCCGTAGACGACAGACGCTCTACATCTCACTACTGTGCTTTGATTGGGAGAAATTTGGTGATTTGGCGAAGTAAGAAGCAATCAGTGGTTGCTCGATCCAGCGCAGAAGCCGAGTACAGAGCTATGGCTCATGATGCTTGTGAGTTTTTGTGGCTTCACACCTTACTACAGGATTTGGGGATTGGAGATAATGGTCCGATGAAACTCTACTGTGACAATAAAGTTGCTATAAATATTGCTCATAATCCTGTTCAACATGACAAAACGAAACATATAGAGATTGACAAACACTTCATTAAAGAGAAGCTGAGCGAGGGTTTAATATGCATGCCTTCTGTGCGATCTGAAGATTAACTAGCGGATATATTCACAAAAGGCCTTGGCAGCAAGACGTTTCATCCCATTGTGTCCAAGTTGGACTTGATTGATATCTTTGCACCGACTTGAGAGGGAGTGTTAAGATATGGGCTCACGTGTAAATTACTTGTGCAATTAATAATTAGTAATTAGCTTAGTGTTAGAGAGTCGTAGTGTAATTATATTTCTAGTTGTACTTATATAATAATTGGAATGAAAGGTAAAACTCAACTTTGGGGATTCCAAAACTTTACAATTGTAGAGCCTTCCATGTCTAGTGCACAAATTATTGGTAGTCTTCTTTGTTTATTTGTTAGCCATTTCTGACTTGAGAATTTTGCAGGCTTCTTTTGGCTCCTCCTCTTATCCAAAATTTTGGTTGGGAATCTGTGTTCTACTTATTTGGCTTTTTCGGAATAACCTGGTGAGTGAGTGGCTGTTAGTAGAACTTTTTATTACAGTAGATTTTTACAGATATACATATATGTACTTGGTAATAGCATTCAATGACCTGATAGGTCATTGCTCCTTTCAGTTATTTGGAAGTAACTGGAAGCTGCTATGAATTTAAATTTTGGTAGGTTTTTTAATTTTAGTTTTTTTGTTAGGTAAGTTTGGTAGATATGTTAACTAAAGGTATCAGTATACAATGAGGAACTTTAATATGTATACATTTTGCATCTTCAAATAAATGTCTGCCAATTTGAAACTAGGATTTGCATTGCCGATATAAAGGTTTGACTGATATATGACTTTTAACACGTCATTGGCTCAAATCTTTCAAGGTTTTCAGGATTTCAGTTTCTTACAGTTGAAGGACCTCTATATGGAGCATCAACCTTTTCATGTAAGAACATTTTTTCACATCTTTTTTCTATAATTCTTTAATTTAATTCAAAGCTTCCTATTTTGTCATAAGCAACCTGTTGACTATGATCTAGAGGTTCAGTTCAATGTCATGGAATAGGTGGTTTGCATCATGATCAGTGATGCAATATTCAGGGAGTATTCTTTTCAGATAACTGATCGCCTCTTTTGCTTCAACTGTCTTTTCTTATATTCATCATGCTCAGCTGCAATTTTTGATGGCATTTAACCACTGGGCTCTTAAAAGGCTTGCAGTTTTCTACCTGATTCCTCTTTTCAAGTACACAATGTATCCCGTATTACCAGTGTAGTTGGCTCCTTGCCCTTGCTTTTCCATAAAAGTCCTTATGCATCCTTATCCAGTTGATTTTAACTTTTTAATGAGATCTATTACTGGTATTACAAAAGTATATAAGAGACAGATGTGGTGATGGCATTGAAACTTCTAATTAAGTGCTGGCTTCACATCTCAGGCAACTAGCATGAATCATAGGCTAAAATTGCAGTGACACTTGCCTTTTGTTTTCCTTTGATTATGTATCAATCTAAAAGTAATTGCATTGACAATCCCTGCAACAACGCTTCTGTTTGTTATCCAATATCAAAGTTGTATTTCACTCATGTTGTTTTGTACCATGAACATACTTTTCAGTTGCCGTGGGAAGTGTGTTAAGCTATATGCTTAGCGTTCCGACGGATGAATTTTAGGACATAGATTAGTACTGCACAGCTGGACTACCTTTTGCTAGAGATCCTTTTCCGCTAGCCATGCTTATAATTTTTCATATTTGCACAGGGTCCCAAACTGTCTCTGGGAAGAAATCACAGAATCCAACTTTACAAGAGTTGGGTGACTCAATCAAGGTATGCTGCAAGTTTTTCTTTTCCTTTTTACCTAATATTCTGGATAATTATTGAAGAAATTTGCTAAACAGTTTATCTTTAATCGATGATGTCAACCACATTTTTTGAATTTTCAATGGATGCTCAAATTGGTGAAAGGCCTATACATTATTGGTCATTTCTTAATGGTTTAAGCTTTTGGGACAATTGGTTATCATGGTATCACAGATTTGGCTTCTAGGAGGTCTTTTGTTTATGTCTCCCTGTTTCCATTTATTCCCAGTTTGCATTTTGTTTCTTTGTCTCTATTTGTAATGTTGACTGTTGGGCTTTTGCCTTGTTGCTTTTTCTAGTAGAATCGTATGATTTTTTGTTCTCAATGCCAGCAGGAGTCCATCTGTGCTAGCGAACAGTTCTGAAAACCTACTTTGATGCAATTTTAGTTTGTTCGGCCTTGGCATTTTGACTAGATTTATGTTCTTCCTTTATGTAAGGATGTCCCATGGAAGGCTTTTTTCAAAAGTGAAGCTGTATGGGCCATGATTTATGCTCATTTTTGTGGTAGTTGGGGTCACTATACTTGTCTATCTTGGCTGCCTACTTATTTCAGGTACCTTCATGACTAGCTATTTCCACCTTTCCAATCTTTGAATGGATAATATGAACATGGTATTGTCAATTTAATGAAGCCTTGTTGCATTAACCAAACAATTTATCCCATTTATTGTTTTCTGATGACATTAGAAATATAGGAATTGTTGAGATAGGGAGAGAGTGTGCGTGTGGACTTCTGATGTTAGCATCTTGGTAGGAAGATCTCATCAAGGTTACTACAGTAAAGAATGAAACATCAGCACACGAGTTTTCTTGGAGGACTTTCATTACCAGATTGATGAAGGCAAGACATGGCATTGTGCCGCCTGTTCAATCACGTGGACCTCTGAAAACCAATGTTACATGAACTCTTTGAAGTGTATCAAGTACCCATGTTGGATACTCGACACTGGTTAGAGAAGAGAATATGCGTGTCCCATGTGTAATAGGCCAAACATCATACTTCGAAATTCAAGTTATCATATATCTACAAATAACTTCTGTATTGTGCAGGAAAGCTTCTATTAGACATGGTGAACACCATTTTCCCCACTACCTAACTTTATCATGTTGAAAAACCCGAAAAATTTGTGGTGGTGGTTGTCCTAAGAATAGAAAATAGATGAATCAGACACCTATATATGCATCTACCCTTGAAAATACTATTTGTTCTCATAATCTTAGTTTTAGTTTACAATATAGTGGATCCATCTTTTTGTTCCTTGGTAGATGTCTATTACAAAGAAACTAATTATTACGTCTATAAACCATGCAGTGAGGAGCTGAGCCTTAATTTGACAGAAGCTGCAGGGGTAGGTCTATCACTTATTAATGCCTGTGGTTTTTCTGTTAGCACATTCTATTATTCTAGGACAAATGACTTTTCAATGGCTCAACGTTCAACATGAAGAAGATTTTGTGATAGATGTTTCACTTTTATAAGATCAACCCACTTTGTGCACAAGAGAACGAGTTTTGATATCCAAAAGAAGAGACATTTTGCAGTGCTGACTGTATTTGTCCTCCTCGTCATCAGTTTCTTCCACCATGGATATCAACAATTTGATTGCTCAATACAAGTACTAGCATATTACAGAGAGTTTTCTTCTTAACTATTAACTATTTTTGTTTTTGGCTATTTTATGTATTTCAGGTTTCCGTGTTACCTCCACTAGCTTCTATATTTGTTACCAGCATTGCAGCACAATTTGCAGACAGTTTAATTGCCAGTGGAGTTGAAACTACTACGGTAGGGAGAATCTGCCTAATTTCTTCACGTTTCAAATGCCATAAGGAAGAGGAAAAGAACAAAGTTCTACAAACTTACCATTAGTTTCTGAAATGTAATCTCACATCTATAGTATCGTGACTTCTCCGATAGACGTCGAAACAGCAATGCATTAAATATTATCTTCAAGCTGTGTTATGTTCAACTTATTATTCCATGCAAATGGTACACAGTCTTCAGTAGAAAGACAGAGGAAAATCCGAAGCTGAGATCTTCTGGTTGAGGGCGTCTAGCATGGATTTTGAAACCATAGATGTGCAGAAAGTCCGTTATGAATTGCAATCTTTGTTTGTTGTCCAAACCCTGGATGCATCGCATTAGGATACTGAATACTTACGTATTTTGCTGACACCTGAATTGTTGCATCTTTGTTCCTAATTTGATTTTGATTGCTATTAAAAAAGTTCACACGTCACCTGAATTCTAAGACTTGAATTGAGGTAATACCTCGATTTCTTACGTCATCCTTTTCCTCGTTGCTGCTATAGAAAGTTTACAGGACTTCTCAAGTGTCATGAAATGGCTCATATATACAAGTATGAGATCAGATTGATTTCAAGTGCAATTTATATCTGGTTTTGTGAACCAAGTTACTAACAGTTATGCCTTACTTTTGTATGTGAAGGTGCGGAAAATTTGCCAAACAATTTCGTTTTTGTCTCCAGCAGCTTGCATGATTCTCTCCTCTATGGATTTAGGATTGCCACCTTGGGAAGTTGTGGCGATCCTTACAGGTGGTTTAGCACTCTCAAGCTTTGCCTTATCAGGTATTGAACAAATGAAACTTTGATGCGCAAAGATAGCTAAAAAATCTGTCTGGAGACTATTAATCTCATGGATCATGATGCAGGACTATATTGTACTCATCAAGATATATCACCTGAATATGCAAGCATACTTTTGGTACGTAAGGATACAAACTCCAAGCCTTTGTATCATGTACTTGTAATTTTTTTTGAGCATCTTGAAAATTGTTGTGGTCCGTAACGCTTTTTAAGTTGTAGAAGGGAAAACCTACAGCGCCACATGTATTTACATTAATTTCCAGAGACAGAATTTTAAAAAAATTCAACAAGACACCAAAAGAGAAAATAATACCCTTGCGCATCATTTTCTTGAAGAAACAAAATCAAAATATACAAATGCATGTTGCTTTAATGATTTATTTTGTGGATTGTCTCAAGGGCAGATCCAAGATTTGAACTTGGGAGTGTCACTATCAAAATAAATAATAAATGAACAACTAAGAATCAAATTTGTATTCAATAACCAAAAAAATATTGGTGTTCAAAATTTAATTAACCAGATTAGAGAGAATTTGACAAAGCAAAAAGGTATGGGGGGTGTCATAGTGCTACGCGATAAGCTTTGATTTACTCTTAGACCTTTAAAAAAAATATTTTGCTTTCAGTGGAGCATGGAGGTGTCACATGACACCTCCCCCCTCTCTTTAGGTCCGCCACTGGATTGTCTTACGCTGATGATCGAACCTTGATAGCCAGTCTGGAGCCTCTCTCTTTTAAAGTTTATTGAATTAATTTCTTTTGTTGTTTTGATGTCCCAAATATTCAGAAAGCGGCTATAATTTGTTAAATACAGAGTTGTCACACCAACCTAGAGTCTTTTGCATGGAAAAGATTGGAAAAAATGAATGATAGCACATGTATCCGCCTATTTTCCTCAGAATTGTGATATACACCTATTTTCCCAAAAAAATTATATACTTTTCTTTTTCTTTCTCTCTTTTCTTAAGTAAGCTGTCAAAACAATTTTATTTTTCTTAAACCAGATCAAATGATTTTCTCTCTTGAATTTTTTCACTCAGGGTATTACCAACACGGTGGGTGCTGTCCCTGGCATTGTCGGAGTTGCTCTCACCGGATATCTTCTTGATTCAACTCATTCATGGGGTGTAAGTTCCCTCCTTATTGTCTGTTTTACTGTTTAGGCTGCATTTGGATCCTCAACTGACCGAGGGGTTTTGGTTTCTTTCCTTCCACTAAGATCCAAACACAATCTTAACAACCATTGCTTTATCAGTTGGGCTTTATCTTTAAATTCTTACTGATTTATCATGACTTTTTTTTTTCCAGTTGTCACTGTTTGCACCATCGATCTTCTTCTATCTTACCGGTACAATCGTATGGTTATCATTCGCAAGCAGTAAGCCTCAAAGCTTTTTGGAGGGTGATTGACTTCTATACCAAGCTTCTGATTAAATATCCTGGAACGTAGATTTGAATCACAAGGAATTTCACCAAGAGACATGCTAACATGATCTCTCTCGACAATGGGCAGATAGCTAACCTCTTCACTAACCCATCTTTTCGATTTGCAGCGTATACGTAGTAAATCATAGCATCATTTGACCCATCCAGAAAGTGAGGGGATTACTAGTATATAACTTTGTTCTGTAAATTCTGTAATGGTATCTGTACTTGGTAACTGGAAAATTATGTTGTATATCTTGGTCTGTTTGGTCTTGGTTGGCCACCAAAACAGCAAGAAATTTACATGTAAAAAACTGCTTTGTGGTCCACGTTTGGACTGAAGTGTCCTGAAATTTTGAAATTGTTATAGGGATAACACTTCTTCTCTTGATATAATTTGCTGTTAAAGAATGATGTCCATCGTCATCATGATTTTGCTTCAAATTAGTTAGCAGCTGTGAAAATGGTTTAATATTGTATTGAATTTCAATTTCATGAAAAAATAGAAAATTCTTTCTTTTTCTAATAAAAATAAATAGATTCGAAGTATCCTTCTTCGATCCCCAACCTAAATCGTGCAATCGTAATCCTTCACTGCCCATAATTAAAATGAAGTGCAATCCTCTTCGAAAAACAACAACAATTGTGTTTTTCAGAGTATCTTCGATAGACATTTCAAATGTTTAATACGATAATTGAAAGCTTGTAAGGTTTTAAGAGCTTTAGCGAACCCTTAAAATGTCAGTTCACCCTTCAACATTAGAATAGAACCACGAGCTCCGCGCTATTTCACAATCATGACGTAAGCACACAATTAGAACCATGATATAATCATAACCTGATAATTCTCATAATCTCATTTTTTATATTCTCGCTCAATGGAGGATCAAGACAAGATCAAATTTCATCATTTCTTGGTGGCAGTTAGACATTTATTATCCACTCCGCAGATTTTCATATACTATGTAGGTCAATTTGAATTCTCGTTCTTTCAATGCTTATAAATAGAAGTTACGAAATGTTGCGAACGCTTGAGTTCATTGTTCGAGTCTTACTTATTCTCTCTAACAGCCAGTGTCTCTAATGGTTCGATGTCTACTTTTGCTTGATCCTTCACCGCCTATAATTCAAATGGGTTGCAATCCTCCTCAAAAAATAATTACAACCGTGTTCCTTAGAGTATCTTTGGTAGATACTTTAAATGTTTAATAGGGGAAAAATTGAAAGTTTTGCAAGGTTTTAAGAGTTGTAGCAAACCCTTCAAATGTCAATTCAAGCTTCAAATTTTCTTTCGTTCTCTTCAAATTTGACATATGAGTAGCATCTATAAAGTATCAAATTTGATGGAAGAGGGTCTCTACGTGATCATAAAGAAGACACGTCGAAGTGAAAGCCCTTGAAATTATTGAACAACGAAATTGCATGCATGATATTTTATACTTATTGATCCATCACTAAATGGACCAGTTTCAGCCATTTTATACCCACTTACCTACAAGCAGGGAGAATGACATCTGGTATTTGAGCAAAAACAATGGAGAAAGGAGCAATAGTTATGCTCTCCGATGAATTTACACTTACAGGCTCCAATGGTGGTATGTCCCCATCTGAATTTAAACCTAAAATTTTCCCATTAAGCAACATAATCTGGCTGTGCAAATCCCCACCTTTTGCTGTCAAATGGTACTCCTCCCTTTCCATTTCGCGTTGAACAATCTTTCTTCCATGACTTTGATTCTTTTGCTTCCGTCGCAACGTGAAGGAACCGTTGAAGGCTACTTTAGCTTGAACCGTGGTTGTATTGTGTAGGTTGATCAATAGCAATGTAATTCCTTGCTGCAAATATAAAGATTCTAATTTAGATCACAATAGGATATGCATGCATGCATGCATTACTGTTTCATTAGTAATTGAAGTTTAGAACTTCTCTCACCGAATTCTTGGCACAATGAGCATATGCGCGTATCTTCTTTGTCCCAGAAAAGCTCGTCAATAGAACATTTCTTCCCATCAACCGGTTCCAGAGAAGTGCACTGCAAAGATCCAACAGGACTCGAAAATGATACAGAACATGAAAATCATGCTTCTAGATCTCATGGGATATGAAAATGAAACGAGGACCAATAGTACTAATATCACATAACTGGGTTGGGCCGATGCAGCGTAAGAACTTTGAAATTCAATAACCTGTAATAGTCTGGATTTGGCACAAACGTAGTAGTATTGAGTAGACCGTAATTTCCTCCGATCAACGACTGTCTGCAGTATGTTTTTGTATCATAACTTGATGCCATGCCAAGCTGATCCAAATACCTGTTTTGTAAAACTTTTTACATTACTCTAAAGCCTCGTAAGAAACCATCTAAAGAAAAACAAAAGATTTTCATCACAAGAGCCCTTTTGCTTTTAGTTTCCACTTAGAAAATCTTGCCTTTGAACTTTGGTATTTGAAAAATATGATAAACCATCTCTTAAAAAGTCAGGGTTTTGAGCTTATTGGGACAGTTTTACTCTGAAAAAGACTACAAAATGGAAATTTGTAGCGGAAACAGACCGAGCAATAGCTATATTACCAGAAACTAAACACGAACGTGTTGGTGACAAGGTTGCGGCCGCTGTTGTAAGCCCCTCCTGCCTCACCCACCCACGCAGTTGCTGAGGTTGTGGAACTCCTGAGAGTGCTTTGGAGTCCGCTAAAGGTATTAGCCTCACTGTCGAGACTGGATGGATCAAGAATCTTATCAACAAGGTGTTCATCAGCTCCTGTTAATGAAACACACAAGTACCCATGTTAAACCTATTCGGTCAATGTAGGCTGGTGATTCTGGTTTCTCGTTCCATTGTCCATTAAACAATGGAAATTGTATAGAGAACTATTTCCGAAAACATTTTTTTGGCAATTTTTCTGAAAAACTCCCACTTTTCAGGAAACATTGTAAAGAGGGTTCGAATTTACGAATATTGCTTTTGCAAAAATTTGAAAATGATAAGAAAGCAATGAGCGTTTTTGGACTTTAAGTGTTTTTATTGTTCTTGAGAAACGGCCAGGTCTGGCCAGGCCTGGCACAGGTGCCAGATCCTAAAAATAGAAATCAGAACATCTCATATTAACTTTGGAGTTTGGACAAGCAAAGTACCTGAGCCAAGATTATATATGTGATGAGTGACAACGTCTACAGATTTCCCGGTCTTATTGATGAATTCTTTGAACCAATTTACATCGAAGAAGCCTCCTGGTGCTATGGTTAAGGGCTTAGGTTGTATATTCTTGTAAACATCTTGCACTAAGTTTTGCAGAGCGATCGTGTCATGGGCATATTGATCTGCTGCAACCCTAACCCCAACTCCATTCCCACTTAATTCATTTCCTGGAAAGCAGATAGATATCAAACAAGATGTGTAAAACTGTGAAAAGAGAGGCCAGGAGTTATTCCATATCTTGTAGCACCTCGAGCGCATATTTAGTCTCTGAGTGCCTACAATTATAGGTTTAGAAAAAGACATCAGTTTCAGGAGAAGATGTTGTTGGAGCACGGGCTGCGTCTGTTCTGGAAGACAGAGTGAAGCTCTAAATAGAGATGAGATAAAGTGAGGCAAGAAGTATTTCACTCAAAGGCCAGCTTTGGGCATTGAACACTCTTTCTTTCGGTAGTCGTTAGAGCAGTCTGCTTACAGGATTTATGCTTGAAGCAAGCAGTCGCAGGTTCAGCTAACTTCTAGGACTGCTCGAGTCCAGTTCCTATAGTTGAGAGGGCAATCAATGAGACCGGGAAGACATCTATAGTTATCTTTTTCTGACCCACCCCCCTTGCGTTCCACGCAATTATGTTTCAAAAAGTAGTCTGTGTAGGGTGGATTCTTCCATGTTATATGGAAAATGTATTACTAGTTGACAAGTTGCTGAAATTATCAGATCATTTGCAGAGAATATTTCCATCAATACATAACCATTTTAAGTAGATAACAACACAACAAGCATGTAGGAATGAAGATCATTCTTACCAAGCTCCCACCCATATATTGAGTAACCCCTTCCGACAGTATAACGCATAAGAGATTCAGCATTTGTGGAGTCCCAAGCTCCTACTGCAGAACCGCCAGACCGTATAGATCTTCCCGTGAGAGCATTTAATCCAAAAACAACTAGAGCCCTGGATGCAGGAACACATTCATTGAACATGGGAAATTTGACGTAAACAATGGAATGTGAGGGAACTTCGTATTACCCGGTTTTGTTAAAGAAGGTATTGAGTTCATCCCATCTGGACAAGGGAAGACACCCCTTTGTGAAACCAAATAACGCCGACGTGTTTTTAGAAAAAGGAATGCAGGGTTGCTTATGATCTTCATAGATGACCTTGTCTTGCAAAGTGCCACCCAATCTAATCTTCAGTGGTGAAAATGCTGCAGCATTCATTTACAAGAAAGGAACTCTCTCAGGATACATGAAGGATTAGATACACACCATTTGTCAGGAGAAGTTTATATTATAGAACAAAGTTTATCCCCTTAAATCAAGCAATCAGAGGTATCTGAACAAATTCAAACCTTTTACGGCATTACACAATATATCGTTATTCAGATCCTGCAGAAAAGAATGATCAAACAAATTTCAGAGAGTTTCATATTTTGGTTTTCGTAGTTGGTCCACTTCTTACAACATTACCATGCAAAATAAAACAAAAGCATGTTTTATCTACAAAAGTCTTGAAACATCAGAATTCTACACTAATTTTCCAAGTAAAACGCTAAGGCTCCGTCTGGATAGATGTGACTTTTCAAATGAAGAAGCTTTATGTAGGCTTACCATAGGTGCCTTGTAAAGTTAGAGCAGGAGATGATTCCAGATAGAAGTAGTTTGTTGCCATCATTGAATACCTACAGTCATTAACCTGAAGGATTTGAATCACCCTATGAAAGAGTTAATTCAAATCCAACATGATATGGCTCTCAAATCAACGTCGAAATCCATATGAAAGCTATTAAACTGAAATTTGAGCTACTCCAGTGAATAGTGAATATCATTAAATCCCTTGACTGAAAATCCACATCTATCCAAACAGAGGCCAACTGAAACAGAAGAATTAGTCTATTTGCTTAATAACCTCAAATTCTTATGGACAACTCAAGCAAATGAAGTTCCAATTTGTTTAAGCAATCAATACAAAATTCTATATTTTGGAATTGGAAAGCAAGAAACTTTCCTGCTGCTTTTGTATTTTTCGGTGGTTAATAGAATAATATCTCAAGCAAAAGCATTTCCATCATGAAGGATTCAATCCAGCCAACGGGTGAAGGGAGTGTAGGAGCATTATCCGGTGGATAATCTTCCAATATAAAAAATTTGCATGACAAGGATCAAATGGAAACTATAAGTAATGCAACTATGAATCTCATGGAGAGTTCGATCTTGGCTCAAGATAAACACTGACAACATGCTTCCCACATTCAAGTTGGACGGAAAGTGGTGTTTGTAGTAGCAGAAGGGTGAGTAACGGGTTCGAATCCTACTGAAAGGTCCACAAGAGATCAGAAATTGTTGAAGAAACAAGAAGATATTTCTTTTGTCCCTGAGGTGGACTGGGAGACGCCACACAAGGTGTTATGCTAATTCTCCAAGTCTTAATCCTTTCACATGAAACTCAAAAATTCCATCTCTCAAAGTATCACACAAACCATGAAAACCCAAATTCTCTCTTGCAACAAGCCCATAAATGAAAACCCAAAATGAAACTTACACCTATTCATACATAAAAATTCTTGTGTCGCTCAGAAAAAAGAACTCAAGATAATAGTAACCCTTGAAAAAACAGAAAAAATGGAAAGCAAAACATCAAACACTGAACGGATATAGAATATGTGTATACCAGATTGAGAAGAGAAGCATGATCCCAGCTACAAGTGAGATAGTCACACTTCTCAGGAGGCCACCAATCCAAAGTAGCACAAATGAAATCACTGTCTATCCTTCCAATGGCACTCTTCCCATCTATCAAAACAAACCCTTCAACAGTTTCATCCGTTATTCCATTCTGAGAATTCACGGACATGAAGCTGAAAGTAAAGAAACAAACCCAGATACAAAACCCCTTTACCAAAACTAAGAAACCCATTTTTACAAAGTTCAAGCCAAGTCAAAATCCGTGACTATATATCGCTTCACATGACACTGTAGGAAATGGACATGACACTCAAATGACGAAAGTCGATACTATGAAGATATTAATGCATTTGGGTGGGTTGATTGTATTTTTTGAGGTGTGAAAATAAATCAATATGGTAGTGGATAATGTTATGATGCGAATGGTTAAAAAGTTGGGACAAGTTGAGAGAGCTTAAAAAATACAATTTAAACTGTTCATTCTACAGAGCTCGACGCTTAAAATGACTCAATAAATAATTAAGTTGATCAAACTTGATTTAACCAGGAACGATAGCCATTGAATCAGCACAGCAGTTTGGGGCACAGCAGGCCTCCTGTTTCAAAAAGTTATTGGTAGTGGCGGTGGCCCGTGGGGCCATTCTTAGCTTCAGGGTAAGAGAAAAGAATGATGAGCATGAAAGAAAATGGTCAGTACTGGAAGGGTGTGACGGTGGTCCCCTTCTGTCTTTATCTTCTTTTTTGCAAGGATCTGTTTTCCACTTATATACATATACATACAGTCTGTTAAATGTATCAATCTGCTAAGATAGCCATTCGAAACTGGAACCCTAGCGTTTATTCCGGAATAATGCAAGTACACATATGTTAGGGAGATACAGATGTGTCTAAAATTATTAAATAGACGTGAATTCTTTTCAAAGACTCTATTTATATTCAACAATTTCAAACATATGTGTCCTAACATTATTAAAAACCCTAGTGTTGATCCTAAAAAACTAGATAACTAGTCATGCAGCTTTTTCGTAAAGTTTTGGACTTATCATATCTGATGTTGAGTAATTTATATTACGAAGTATTGCAGGGTTATTTTTTATGAGAGTCAAAATATGAATTAATTGAATTAATAATTAAATTTCAAGAACTATGCAACATATTTCTACTGCATCAAGCCATATTATTTCTATATATCTATTCCAACCTCTTTCATAGTCAAATTTAAAAATTGTTGAATGAAAAGAACTAAATAAAACATTTAATTGAATATCAAGAATTAATAACAACTAATGCATTTTTATACTAATCGTATCTAAGTATAAAAATACATTTCAAATCATGTTATACAACCTACATTTATCATGTTACTATCAATTATGCAAGAAAATATACATACCAATATTTATTATTTTTGAAAAAAAGATGATCAATAATGGAAGTAACTTTATTAAAATTATCACTTCTCTTTGTCTATTTAGAATTAAGCCTACAATTTGTTTTGTCACTTATTGAAAGTCATAGAATTTAATACTCAATTAGGAAGAAAAAAATTATTCCATTAAATTAAGATGACGATTTAAATGATTATAACACTGAATTGGTGCGTTTAGAAGGTTTGAAACTCAAATTCTAAAGTATGTACATTTTTTTCATGTTTACAAAAATCGCCATAGAAATATTCGTAAATAGATTTTTCAACCTACTTTATTATATTGATGATCTAAGTGTTGCCAATAAAT
The DNA here is from genome assembly GCA_014822125.1 of Arbutus unedo. NCBI lineage: Eukaryota > Viridiplantae > Streptophyta > Magnoliopsida > Ericales > Ericaceae > Arbutus > Arbutus unedo. Next base: position 15,112 of record JABCMJ010025375.1, on the reverse strand, counting down.
AACCATCACAATAGTACCAAGATAGAGATTGATTTTGAGGGATTTATAAGCTTGTGCATCCATAAAACAAATATGATGATGTTAATTGCAATTAAAGAAATTACTAAAAGCTTCTTTTTTATTGTTTTATTATTTTTTATCAAGTTCGTCTTAATTTTTCTGAATTAATAATTCATGTTGATGAAAAAAAATCATAAGTGTTTTATAACTAAAAGCATTCAAAAAAGTTAATTTTCTTTTTTTTTTTAATGTTTTTAGCGTCGTCTTATCTTTTTCTTCTTTTTTTAATTCCAGTACATATTTATATATATTTCTCATTTCTCTTGTCCAAACAAATAAGAAAATACAAAAATAATAATAATAAATTGTAACAAAAAATATAAAATATCAAATAATACCCATTGTTTTAGAAAAAAATAATTTAAATTACTACTCCATTTTCTAATTATTTCCATGGCATTGAAGCAATCTCAATTTTGATCCGTTTGAGTGTCTGCCAAATAAGAGAACCATCAAAATTTATCCATTTTGCAGTCAGTCACAAGCATATCATCGAGGCTAATGGGGAAATATAAGAAAAAGTCTAGGCACACAAATTATTTGTGCACATCTGTAACGCCCTATGTAAATTACTGACTCAACAACTTGTTGAAGCCCAACCACGTGACCCAAAATGCTTAAGTCTAAGTTGTTAGTAATAATTTACATGATTCTTTATATACCCAAGATCATCCATGTAGACTTTCAATGTGGGACGGGACATCACAATCTCCTCACCTTTAAGACCTTGCGCCCTCGCAAGGGGCTGAACACTAGAGTTATGATACCATTTGTAACGCCCCATGTAAATTACTGACCCAACAACTTGTTGGAGTCCAACCACGTAACCCAAAATGCTTAACTCCAAATTGTTAGTAATAATTTACATGGTTTTTTATATACCTAGGATCATCCATGTAGACTTTCGATGTAGGACAAGACATCACAACATCAGAACATAGATCTGTCTAAAATCGTTTGATGCACATAAGGATCAAATAATTAGAAAAAACCTCACGTACATCTCATGGTTCTGATGGGAACAAATAACTTATATTCATAAACTTGTTCAAAACCTAATACATTGGAATTCCTGTGCATGGTTTGGAATCTTTGGATTGCTTTGTAACATAACTATGGGTATGTCCAAATGGGTAAGTGAAACGTACCATTCGAGTCCCCATCCTCTTAAAAAGGACATTGGAGCAGACAATTTCGGGAATAGTTGTTCATGGATCATTGTCATATGATGTTTCGTCACGTAATATCTCAATATTATTTTTATAACAAATTTATGTACACTTAATACCGTAACTCGCATAAATATATAGTGAAAATAAATATTAAAACACAATGCGGCAGTATCTCCAAGATATCTAAAGTTAGTGGAAACTGAACTTTTACCCTTATCGTATTTTCTTTGTAACCTTATATTCGTGTTATTCATCGTCCACCTTCTCTTATTTTTTGAAAGAGTAAGATTAAAAACACAATTTCTATGTATAAATTCGGACACAAATGTGTTCAAAAATCATTTGATGCACGTAGAGTTTTTTATAATTTTATAAATATTATGTGCATCAGACGATTTTAAATATATTTATGTCCAAATCTATATACAACCGTGCGTGCTTGTAGACTTTCTCTTCGTGAAATTATTTAACCAGAATGCTAGGCTGACACCTTGCTGGGCCCAATAACAACCATTGAATAGGTCGACAGCTATTTGGGTTCACTACAGATCTGGGTTAAGACCCGTAGGCCCGGAAGATTGAAATGGGTTGATGCATATGGATTAGGGTAGTTTTATATACACACCATCTAATAGCGTGAGTTGTACAAACTATTTTGATTATCCGAACTTTTCATTTCATCGTTCGTCAATAAATTTGAATCATATTCTTATCGATATTCAACTAAAAAAATCTTTCGCGTGAATGTTTTACATACAATGTGCACTGGTCATATCGTTATTATCGAGAAATGTGTTTTGGTTAAGTGCATGAATTATTTTCGATTCACGTACTGGGCAATGGGTAATTCAACATTATGATGAGTACTGAATATGCCTCGTATCGAAGTGAAGACAACAGGTCTCCCGAGGGTTACAATCATGAAAAAGAAAAGAACCCGAGATAGAGAGACCAAATACCAATCTCTTTCTTATTCATTCTCAAAAGAAACTAAACTAGTTCCACTCCAAATCCTACCACTCAAGCAAAACATGAAAATAGCAACCAAAATAGAAGGAAAAAACAAAAGTCAAGCCTATAAACTAAAACCCATAATTGGTAGGCGGTGGCGCGACGACGGTGATAACAGTCGCAACGAACACTAATTGGTAGACGGTGGTGACAACGATTGGCCTTGTCTCATGCAATAGTTCTTAAGCATAGGGGGAAAAAAGGGATTGAAAGGGAACATCTTGGGCCAACAGGCATCGCCAACAGTCATAAAGGCCTGACAACATTCTGGGTTGATTTGAATCCGGCCACTACTAACGGAGGCTTCGACTGTTTCAGCGCACCTTGGAATTCCTCTAGGGGAGGTCCAACAGCCCATGCCGAGAACCCCTGGCGCACCAATACTCGGAACTCCTAAAAAACCAATACCCGGCACACCAAAACCTGGAACTCCTAGGGAACCAATGCCTGGAACACTAGGTGCACCAATGCCCGAAAGTCTGGGAGCACCAATACCTCTCCAAAATTGTGCTAGAGTTGGTGCAATCAACACAGACAAACACGATACGACCACTGCGAATGAGTATACAATGATGGATCGAGACGTTTTTTGGCTGAAAATAAGAAGTTTAGAAATTGAGCCGTGGAAGAAGAAAGGGTGATGAAATTTGGGAGGAGGAGGATTAGTTTATATAGGGTGGAGAATTTAATGTTTTGTAACGGTTTTTATTTCGTTTTAATAGGTATATTTATCTTCATATTCCCTCAGTTATTACTATAAATATGATTTTTTTTCCTCACATATTTGAATTTTCTAAGAAATTTTCCCCTCCTATTGGTATTAAAGCCCCCCATCATCGATTTGGCCTTTCATAGATTTGGAAACCAACTAGAGACTCCATTTTGTTCACACGTGGGTGAACAAATTTTATTAATTTTATTCAACTTCGATTTTGTGAGATTATTTTTAGAATTTGCTATAATGATTGAAATTTTTTGTTCTGTTTAGATTATTTTTTCAAGATTTCACAAAAAAAATTTAGTTCAATCGAATATTGATACTTTTTACTTTAAAATTTTAATTTTTCAGCATTAAAATTTAGTTTTTAGATCAAGTAATTATCGATATCTGATTGCGTTAAATCGTTTTGTAAAATCTTAAAAAATTAATCTGAATAAAATATGAAATTTTCATTGGCAAAATCAAATCCCAAATTGATTCTGCATAGTCAATGATGAATAAAATTTGTTGACCTGAGATTAACAAAACATCAAGATTTTCAAGAGAATTATGGAGAGAGAGTGTGTGTTATGGTCAGTGTTCACATGGTGACATTGATGAGGATTTTCAGTCATGAAAATATATTTATTGTAGCTTACGTTTAAAGGTTGACCAAAGAATGTCAAGTTGGATTACCTAATATTTAATCTCCGTGGTACTGTTCTCGTTATCTATTGTCAATTTTTTTGAATTTCCAAAACTATATAGTAACATTTTTTAAAACACTGGTCTTTTTTACTATTTTCGTCTTCAATTAAAAACGGTCCTCGAAAACTCGAAAATATTTGCTCCCTAAAAAAGTGTTTTCAGAAAATCTTGTGAAATACTATTTCCGATAAAATACTCCAAAAATAGTGTCTTCTACAAAATCAAAGAAATAAAAACAACACTAAATAAGTACTCCCTTGTTCCGATAATTCATCCAATCAAATATTTATATTTATACTTACTTATTAAACATGTTTATACATAATATAAAGGTGGTGATACATTAATATTTTAGCTAGCGTTCATCATTTTTGGGGATGTCCTTAGTAGTTTCGATCTCGATAAATTTTGAAGTGGTATTATAAATTCTAGTGTAGGCTAATAGTTATGAGATGGCAATAGTATTTTTTGCTGGTGTTACAAAATTTTTGTGTGATGGTGAATTTGATGTAGAGTAGTAAGGTATGATAATGATAAATGCAGTGTGACTATAATAATTTAAGATGTGTTATTTTTTTCACACATTGAAGGTTGACGTGACAAGTATAATAATTAATAAATTTAATGTCAATTTAATGTAATCACTTTTTCTTTTTACAACTACATTTCTCACATGTTGAAGGTGCCGTGACAAATATGACAATTATTAAAGTCAATGCCAAATTTGACATAAAAAAAGACGTTAAAATTTTAAACTGAATTTGACACAAATACCCTAATTTTAACATTCTTTTTTATGCCAAATTTTAGCTTCGGCACGACATTAATGCAAGGGTGGATTTGCTTGTAAGTTGGATTGAGTGAATTTAGAGTGTGTGAACTTGGGTAAATTAATGAATTTGGATCAAAATTGACACCTGATTAAATCTGAGAGTTGATAAAATGCAAAGGGAGGTAAAAAAAAAAAAATGTAGCTTAAAGCCAAAAACATAAGCGGAAACTAAAAGCATCCTTTCATTACTTCTGGATAATCAGCTTGGCTATTCCAGGACACAGTGGCACAGATTCTCATTTGGAAAAGAAATAAGCAGCTCTTTTAAGCTACCAAAAAATACCCCCCTAAAACGAACTTAGAGACCCTCTTGTATATTGGGCGTCCAAACGACGTCGTTTTGGAGAACAAAATACTAACCGAATAATTTTCGAACAATATGCACAGCAAGTTTCCCATTCCCCCTAAAATTCTACATCTAATTCACAGAGGACAACCATCTGAAATTGTTCTGCCTTACAGGAACCAGAACAGCGACCAGCAAGGCCCTCCAGTATAATCATAGAAGGTCCAAGCAGAACAGGAAAAACGCAATGGGCAAGAAGTTTGGGAAGACATAATTACTATTGCAGCGGAGTGGATTTTAGCGACTACGACTCATTTGTACACTGCCAAAAATGATCCCACAGTTCTTCCCAAAAGCACTTGGTAAAACAATGACATACCTGCAACAAAAACTGATGACATAACATGGCCCTGGATGATTTTTGCATACGAAAACCTCACATAAAATTCACGGCGTAGATGAAATATCCAGAATGCCAATACAAATCCATGACACCACAGCAATCTTCATATCTAGGGATTAATAAACAGCGTGATTGTCTAATTTGCTAATCTACTAAGACCAGACAAGCTAAACCTTCTACTTCACACTAGAGTTTCTCCCAACAAAGAAAGAAGCCGAAAGAAAAACTAACCCAAACCCTATGACGACTTTCACTTTCTCTTCTTGGCCGGTGGTTGATCCTCTTCATCTTCGTCTTCCTCGTCTTCTTCTTCCTCCTCACCCTCTTCGTCATCATCACCGTCATCCTCCTCTTCATCGTCCTCATCATTTCCACCATTACCATTAGCCGGTGGGCCATCCTCTGGATCCCCCTCATCATCATCATCATCCTCCCCACCTTCTTCGCCAGAGAAATCTTCATCCCCAACATCATCATCATCATCATCATCCTGGTCATCATCGTCATCGTCTTCATCATCATCGTCCGTATCACTAGCATCTTTGTTTTCAGGACCAGGTTGTTTTCTTCTGTGAAGCTCATCCATGGGAAACCTGTAAATGATATTTCATCAACAAATTTACCTTACAAAGCACATACGGAAGGGGGAAATGAGAGACCCAAAGAGAACAATAATCACCGTTTGTCTGTCCCAATAAACTTTGGCGGCAAATTAACATCGCTCAGCAGAGTTCCTGTCTGAAATCTCAGCAGATTTCAGTATGATAGTTTAAACAAGCTAAGAAGTAAAAAGTGACAAAGCAGTGATACGACAATTCAATATTATACCACTTGATTAAATATTTATCCTGTAAGTATAGGATATGAAAAGATTATAGAGGCAAAACGATATGGTAAAAGCATGTAAACAACTCAAATAGTCTTTTCTTAGTTGGCATAAACAACTCAAACAATGATAGCCTATATATGATTCGGGCCTAAAAAAGAGCACACATTGTGAAGATATTGTACATGTAAGCCAGACAAGGTCTGTAGTTTGATGCTGCGAAATCATTTCAAACATGGTTTATAGAACGACAGAATCCCAAAATACCATATCCTTATATAAAGGAAGAACAAAATTGGCTAGAACATGAAAAATTTCGATGCTCGAACTTGAACATAATCAAAATGTAATAAGCTTTCGTCAAAAGTTGAGTCAGGTGCAAATGCTGAAGATCAAACATAAGGTCAGAACTTCAGAAACTATTTTGCAGATTCAGCTGGATAGTGGACGCGAATGTGAGGAGCAGCTAATTCGAAAGCTCCAAATCAGCTTACAAGAAATAACCATCACCCACTGTTCGTCAAGAATGGAATATTGTATTTACCAGAAAAAGAACAAGTTGTGGCCCAGGATAACCCCTTCGCATTCAGAAATAGTGGGCCTGGGAACTATAAAAGAAAACCATGGAACGCCGCCTCCCACCGTAGCGAGATTTTCTCATGGTACTTGAGTCTTGCCAGATAAGTGTTTTAACATCCTAACCTGAATTCCTTATTGTTGACCAAAGCCTAAACTTCTATACTGAATGAATGATATTTACAAGTTATAACACTTTGACATGTAAGGAAAAGACAGAAGACTGTATAGATTGTGGAAGTCGTCACTTCACAGCAATAACAAGAAAAGTGATGCCGTGATATTGAGCTATTGAAGTTAAACCAAATAGAAACCAAAATGTGCTCTTTTTAATTGCAATTAACATCATCATATTTGTTTTATCTGCGCAAAAAAAAAACTTTCCAGTCAACAAGTTTATTTACAATTTTTTGTGCAAACAAAGGCACATGCTTATTCATCCCTCAAAGATGCATAGACAACCCAGTTCGTAAAAGACCCACTCATCTGAACAGAGAATCCAACAAAAATTACAGTTTCACGTCATAAAGCAGCAGAACATGAATACTGAATAGTCACTCCAAATGACCTCTCAGGTAGAGGCCAACCCATAGATTGGCATTGACAATCACAAAATACACAGTTGAAACATAACTTTTCATCACAAAGCAGCAGACCATAAAGGCCTAAGGCCTCCTACTTGAAAAGTCTACTCAAATACTCACTCAAGTAAAAGCAAAACCCTATATTATTGATGAGAATAACCATGAACATAGTATAAAATCTCTCTCCGTGCATGCGCTATCAAAAGAGAGGCAATTACTGAATCAGCTGTAAAATCCAACGCCCAGATCACGAAAAAACTCATTTTTTTGTCAGAAAACTGGGGAAAATGAGGCGTTGTGCCTGCAGCTGAACAGTCAATTCGAATGACCTCCCAGTAGAAGAAAAGCCCCAGATTCTCATTGACAATCACCGAATAAAAATTAATTAATCTAAACAAAGGAATAAATATGAACACAAGTATATATGGTATTTTTACTGTCTAATCGCTCTGTGTGTGTCTCTCTCTGTGTGAGAATGAGTCGGGACGGAGAAAATAACCTAGAAGTAAAATATTTTACATCGCAAAGAAAAGAGTATACAAACAAAGACCTAAATCTTCAAATTAGCCCTTAAAGCAAAACAGAGCATAAAATCGAACACCCACTTGGGAAAACCTTCTCTTGCTGCAAACAAAAAAGCAGAGAGAAGATTATACCGCCATGAGAAAGCAAGCAAGAGATCTCTGAGCAGCCAAAAGGGTCTCCATCACCACAACAGAGCACACCATCATCCTCTCCAGAGCAACCACATCAGAGCTGAACTTACCCACCTCCATTCCACCAAATTACACCCAATCACCCTGTAAACCGTATATCCAGAGATAAAGGGACAAATAAAAGAAGAAGAAAATAATTCAGAAAAAAGAAACAGGAAGCACCACTACCCAGACACAGAGAGAGAGAGAGAGAGTGTACAGTGGCGTAGTTTCTGGTTAGGGTTGCTTTGATGTCCGGACTAGCGTGGAAAGGGCAATTAGGGTTTTTGAGTGAAGAGGTTTTAGGGTTTTGGTGGGGTTTGAATTGCAATTTTGTTTTCTTGTGGGGTTGAGATTAAAATTCTAGAATGTACCGTCAAACATGGACTTCGACTCGACGCTTTTAGGATCCGGCGTTAGATTAGTGTGGCATCACCATTGGCTTTGGCTTGGATTTTCAACAAGTTGTTTAAAATGGTACGCGCTACAGGGATGCGTGACTTTCACACCATATGTATTTTGTAATTCAAAACAATGTATTTTAATCAAAATGTAATTAGAGAGAAATATGTTCCGAAAACATTAACCCAATGAAATTTTCTTGACAAATTCTAAAAAAGTTAGTGATTCCAATCATTAAAATAAATTCGAGAATGGTTATAATAAATTCAAATAAATGTACCAATATTTTTTATTGAAGAAGATCTAAAAATAAAAAAATGTGGCTTAAATAATATGTTAGAAGTTGTTTCACACTCGAGAGATTAATCAAGCCTGTAATTAAATTTAAATTTTTTCAAAACAAGTTCGAATCCCTTTATTTTATGTTAAGAGATCACATTGATGGGATCAACGTGTGTTTAGATTAAGTTTCCGTTGCATGATTAAAAATTATGGGTATGACCAAGCCCATCGAGTAAATTTATCAACCTTGTAAACTAAAACCCTAGCAAGCAATGAACGTCACTACTACCTATGTTAACACCTTTATGATCCCCCTATCACATCTTTGTATAGTAGGTGATAGTTTTTTTGCGGGTTGACCTTTTGTTATTGTAATGAATTCTCGATCTATTTTCGAATTGTGATGCACAAGCCATTAAATAAAATTATCTCAAAATGCCTATGATGGGATCATTGGTGTAACTAGGGAAGTTCGGATTTCATTGATGTAATTAGGGAAGTTCGGAATTTGACAACAAACACGCGTGCAAGTTTTTCTGTGTGTGTCTTGTCACAGGACCAACCCAAGGCATAGGCCAACCCAAGTCATAGGGCCACCTAATTTTATGTCCTAAAAAAGGGTCCCCACAATTTAAGTTATAAGTATTATATATGTCAAATAATAAATATCACAGTCATCCGTTTTAATTAGTGGTTGATCGAACTTGCATTTCACACTCTAAGTAGCGTTCAAAATTTCAACACAAAATATTTTGCCCAACAACTTTACCATTAAATCATCACATTTACTTAAAAATATTTTTAATAATTATATATAAATACCAAACAATAAGAGAAATTATTCTAATTACTATCGCATTTTCTTTTATTTTTTCATCAAATAACTTTAACAAGATATAAACTACGAGTCCCGATTAGTTAAGAAGTAAATTTCTTATACATAATTTTTTTAACATATTAAACATGACATAATTATTTACAAGTTATTTTTTGTGAAGTTACAATAAAAATTTATAGACATGTTATTATTTTTTATTTTAAGAAATATTTTCAATCTTTTCATTTACAAAAAGTTCTAATGTTTTTTATTTTTTTTCTTGTTTCTCTTTAATGTTGAAGGTATTATTGTAACAATTGGTAAATATCACATATTCGGAAGAAAAAAAAACACTTACAGTGGATTTTAATAAACATTTTTGCTAATAGCATCAACACATTTTTAGTCTCTCACTTCCACCATTATATACAAACCAAAAATGTAAAATTATATTGAAAAATCATTTATTAATTTTTATGTCAAAATAGGCATAAATTGTGTATTAAAACCTTAAAGTGTAACGAACAAATACACATTTCACAACACCTAAAAATTAATTTTTTATATAAAATCTTAATTTCTATTCTAAATTAGGTAAATATGAAATGAGATAAATATACTTTATGATGTATAATCCTTATTATTGTTTTATTTTAAAAATAGTTTTTATTCATTTAAATTTTTTAAAAGAAAATATAAATGGCTTTATTTTGCGATCTCATTCAGGGTCTACAAAATCTCATGATCAACCATGTTGGTCCATGATAACTTTTTCATATTTGCTTAGCGCGTGCATTTTGTGTATTCAGCCTTTTTGTGTAAAATAGAGAATGATGTCCGTCCATATTCGTTATCCATTCCGTCGGTCCATTTATTGCATTGGTGACTATCTTCACTTAGGGATGGTAACGGAATGGATCGGATGCGGATTTGACTATTCCTGTCCACGATTCTCAAATTTAAATTCTGTCTCCATTCTCGCCCCCTTCCCCGAACAGAAAATGAACTCCACTCTCTATCTTCGCCCCAAATGGGGATTAGAAATTCCCGCGCCACCCTGTTTTTTAAATAAAAAATCAATTAATGTCATATAAAAATAATTACAAATTTACAATTGCAAGACTAATACATAACATAATATATAGTCTAATTTTCATCCAAAAACACAAAACAAAAGAAGAGAATGAATTGAAATTAAATCTATCTTTTCAAGATCTATTGAAAACTAATACATAATATAGATTCAAAATTAAAGACTATTACATAACATATATTTTGAAGATTTATCTTTACATAAAATAAAACAAAATAACTCTAAACTATATTTAAGAAAAAATAGGAGAATGATAAAAGGGTTAAAAAGTAAAATTGTAAATACTTATATTTAAAAGGGTTAGAAAGTATAAATAATATTTATTTAGTAATTATTTTAAAACGAATAGGAGAACGGGATGGATGTACTAAGACTCGTCTCTGACCCCTTCCCCGTTTGTTTTTTAACTTTGACCTCTAAATCCAACCTGATCCCCAAATAAATTATCAAAACTTCAATCTAAACGGGACGAAGAACAAGACGGATCGAACATGACCGGTGAATCAGACCTATTAACTTTTATAAAAGAAGCCTTGGGTCCAATCCTTGAAAACTTCATGAAGGCGTCAACCTATTCGCCAAATTATCCATACTACATAGACATCAAGCGGCGTAGTCGTACATTGTTCGTGCATGTTGCAACTTATTCACTTTTTGTCGGGATCGAGACTGCCACAAAATTAGTTAATTGCCGATGACAATAACAAGTGAACATGGTTTCGAGAGCATGTCTTACTCAAATAAGGAACGTAGACTTTCCAAGTGAAGGCAAGTAAAACTATCTATTTCATATCCTCCTTGTTAGCAAGATAGGTCCGCTATAAAAGCCTACCGGCCAAAAAGTCCTCAAGAACAAGAAGGCCAACCAAAAGACTATTTCATAAGACTTTGAGATATTTTTTACTCTTTTATACATTGGATATTATATCTAAATAACTATTTTATACTTTTTGAAGGAGATAAAATTACGACACCTCGTTTTCTATCCACATCTCATCTCTTCTATTTACAAAATTTATCATAATGTAATCCATCTATTCATATTTATCATATTTTTCTTTTTAAAATAATAATCAAATGAACACTTTTTTAATTATTTATCCCTCTATAATAAATCTTTCATCTACAATATTTCTTCTTCCTATATTTATTATTACTTTTTAATTTTGATCATTGATAAAAAAGTCGTTAAGATAAGATTAGTCTCGATATGAAATTTTACATTTGCACATCGATTAAGGAATATTGATGTCCGACATAAGATTAAATGTGTGAAACTCACATTAATATGTGGTAGTGAAGAAATTTAACTATCACATCACACTGGTTAAAAAATAGTAAATAATTAGTCTATGATAATGACACCGGAATTCTCATCTCTTGATAATGTTACACATTAAAATAATGTCATTTTAATGCAAAAAATATTGGCTGAAAATTGTTTGAACAATGTTCAAATTTTTGAACAATTTTCTGATCGCACAACATGTCTTGCTGAGTGCACCGGGTCTGCTCAATGATTATTGGCCTCAAAATTTGTTGGATATTGATAAAACTTAAAAGGATAGACTAAAGAAAATGAGGGATTAAAAGTTTAAAATACTTGGGCTCTATTTGAAAGTAAAGGAAATGAAGGAAAATGAAAGAAAAATAAGTTGTTTTGTCTATTGCTTGTCTGGTTCTCAATATAGGAGGAAAGGAAAGTGGGAGAGAATAGGCATGGTAATTGAAAATATGAGGGCATTTAGTTAATTTTATTTTTTCTCTCTATTTTTTTTAAATCAAACAAAGAATTTTTTTTTCTCTTATAATTTTTTCTTATTTACTTTTTAAAGTAAGAAAATGAAAAATAATTAATTTTGTTCATAATTTTCCTCTTAAATACTTTCTCTTCATTTTCTCTTATTTTTACAAGTTCTTACCAAAGCGTTAGTATAAGTATTCTTAACGGACGAAATTATTGAATGCAAAATATATAATTTAGGTAGTATGTAAACAAAATTAATAATTTAAAGAATAAAAGTAAAAATTAATTGAGATCAAACTATTAATAATTTTAAACAATCTTATAACAAGGAAAATAAGAAATCAATCTAATTTTCTAGAAATTTTGGTCTAGACGTCTTGCCGCATCTTTACTCGACAAAAACAATCATTTTCGTTTGGTTTGAATTTTTTGCTACTATTTAACTGTCCTATTTGTTCATATTTTATTAAATTCAATTAGTAAAAAACTGTTATATTTTTTTTTGAAGAATTTGCTAGAGAACTTAATTATTTTTATTTTTTTTTACATTGTGTACTTTTTCGAATTTAGTTCATATATTATGATTTTCAAATTTCTCTTGACGACGAAAAAAATGTAGAAAAAATTGACTAAAAATTATAAAATATCACATAATACTGTCTAAGAAAAAAAATCAATAGTGCTACATACACATCACTTTTGCACATCATTTTTACACATAATTCAAAACTACGTCGTTTTGTGTTGAAGAAGACCCAAATATATTTTGAGCGTTGAGTGATGTGCAAAAATGATGTGTAAAAGTGATGTGTGTGTATCATTTTTGGAAAAAAATTACTTAAAAGACAATTGATATTACTTTTTAATTTTTTGTAGTCTTTTGTTAAATATTTTGTACTTCTTTTTTTGTTTTGACGAGAGTAATAAGAGAAATATATTAATATGCATAAAAGTTAAAAAGCGTAGACAAAATTACTTTAAATATACATAAATATTTTTGGTTTTTTTATGTATTTAGTAGACTTTTTGAGAATATTATTCGTATATTTTTTATTTACTTATAAATTCTAACGCAAACTTTATAACCTTTTTGAATAATAATTAAAACAACATCAACATCGATACCAATTAATTTACACTTTGACGTCACCAGATGTTACCAGATCAAATATTTAAAAAAAGAACTATTAAAACAATTGTAAACAAATCTTGGAAATTCTCTCTCTCTCTCTACCGGATAATCCATAGGCGGGTCTGGTTCTCCCGACTGCTTCCGAAGAACCCAGCCCCAGGCGTCCACCATTCAAATTTTATAGTCAACACGGACTCTCTCTCTCTCCTTCCAAGAAAAACCCTACCCCTTCGATTGTATCGGTAGCTATACGTATATACATGTGTAGTAGATATTATTGATCATAAATTTTACATCGTATTCGATACCATTTTGGTGTAGACTTAATTTTTTGAATGGCATCGGAGATCGAGGTCGTAGAGGAGGTAGAATCGAGAGATCGGGAATCGGAGGGGGCGGCGGCGTCGACGGACGGTGGGGCGGCAGTGATCGGAGGAGGAGAGGATGATAGCCTGAGGAACGACGTGTATACGGCGGCGGCTTACGGGGATTTGGAGAAGCTGCAGAGATTGGTGGAGTGCGAGGGTTGCTCTGTTTCAGAGCCCGATGGCCTAGGTTACTACGCCTTACAGTGGGCCGCTCTCAACAATCGTACTGCTGCTGCTCAGTACATTATCGAGGTCTTAGTTTTTTTCCAGTACTTTTTTTGCATTTATTTGATTGAATTAACTCCTTGTCTCCATCCTTCTCCCTCTCTCCCTATGCATATGTATGCAGTCCTACATATCTAGAACTATGTCTATGTAAATGTTTCTTTCGATCATCTAAGTCTCTGAGATTGCTGTTAAGCTGGATTTGATTCGTTGAATTCACATCTGTTTTTGCAAGATTTTAGTTTTGTGATTTTAATTTGTGTTCATTTGCCTTGTAAAATGTTCTTGTTAAGGAAACTGTTTATGAATACTCTCCAGCTGTCTTTCCCAAAGGTAATTCGCAAAAATATGTGTATTGGTACCAAGTAATTCAGGAACAAAGAATTAATTTCCCTCTTTTTTTCTCCTTCACTTTATGTTGAAAAGAAAATGGGGTGGACTGTGTATGGGAGTTTTTCCTCCCTTCTTTTCGCGGCATCTCTTCAGACCTGTTTTTTTCTTAATGTGTTAGAGCTTGTCCCTCATCACCTTCACTTGTATTATAACATCCAAAACTTGACTGTGGGCTTGAGTTGGATACTTTAACAATATGAAAGGAGCTTGGATTAAGTAGAGAAACGTTACTTTTTCTATCATCTGATTGTTGGGTCCTACATTATCTGGCAGCATGGCGGAGATGTGAATGCTGCGGATCACACTGGGCAGACAGCACTACACTGGAGTTCGGTGCGGGGTGCAATCAAAGTTGCAGAACTTTTACTGCAAGAGGGTGCTCGCGTAAATGCTGCCGATATGTATGGTTATCAGGTTAGTTTTCCTTTGATAATCATGCGGGCCTTCTGTTTAATAAGCTTATGGAAAACAATAATTTGAGTTTTATGTGCTAAGAATTTTCAGTTTTGAAGGGATAAAATTTTACTTGATTTTCTCTAAGACAGTTCTTGATGTTTGTTCCCTTCTACTTTCAGCCTTTTCTTGGCTTCTTTTCCCGTTCGTTTTCAAAATCATCTACGTCTGACTTGATAGAACATCTGCCAACTAAATCCTTCAAGGCTTGTCCATTGGCTTTACAACTGAATTTGATTGGATTGCAGGCAACACACGTGGCTGCACAATACGGTCAGACTGCCTTCCTTTATCACGTTGTCACAAAATGGAATGCTGATCCTGATGTGCCCGATAATGATGGAAGA
>JABCMJ010025372.1:0-12984 GCA_014822125.1 Arbutus unedo | reverse complement strand
TCATTACATAATATAAATAATACTATTTAGTGTTAGGGTTAATGAACAAACCCTATACACTTTTCTTTCTCTTAACTTACATTGGATCTTACAAATACAATGCCCCCTTGAGGTTTTTGAAATTACTTTAACCTCTTTACTTTTTAAACTATTATGCACTTATCTCCTTTATCGTTGAAATCAGTCAAATATCGCTAGTTAAGCAATTAAAACTTCAAGTTTGAGATTTTATTTGATAAACCGAACTGCAACACAATTCCTATTACATTCGAAATAGCCTATATTGAATTTTTTAGATTTTTCTAAAGTCAAAATTCGGACAGAGTTTTGAGATTTATTTGAATTTTAGCTTTCGAAAAATCTCAAAAGTTTAACATAGGCTATTTCAGGCGTGATAAGAGTCACGTTATAGTTCATTTTGTCAAATAAAATCTCAAACTTGAAATTTTCATAGCTTAACTAACGGCAATAGATTGGTTTCGACGATGAGGGAGGTAATTGTATAATAATTTTAAAAAATAAGGGAGGTCAGAGTAATTCGAGAAACTTCAAGGGGGGCATTTTATTTGTTGGAAACCTCAGGGGAGGTCAGTGTAATTCATCCAATATGTGTGAGGGCATTGTAAAAGCCACATATGAACATGTTGATTAGCAGTTCCCATCAACTAACATAGCCAAGTTGAATTGGAGATTTCTGCCCAAATGGGACCAAAGGAAGCAAGATCTGCATCTTCAGAAAGGTTACCTGTGCCTTCAAACTCATGACCTCTTGGCTTAGCTTTTCATTTATTTGCTTCGAATTGGCAAGAATCACTTCGGATGTACTAACAGGCGGTGATGATGCAGGAATGGCAGAGTGAAATAGAGTTGACTTTCTTGAAACAGGAGATGTTGCCCGAGATACCATTCTAGAACCAGGAACAGAAGCTAAAAAAATCTTCTTTGAAGATGCAACTGGAGCATTTGATGATTTAGAAGAAGAAGAAATGCTTTCCCTCTGTGTATTTCCATTAAAAAGGGGAAATACACGGCTATCATTTGGTTCTACTTTCAAACATTTTTTGGAATTTCTGATATTAGACAGATTGAATGAGTCAAAAGATGAGAGTCTGGAAAGTTGTCCCTGCAATAGTGGAAACCCAATCTCTTTTTCAAGTCTATTTCCACTTTTGACTTTAGGTATTCGAGCAATGGATGCAGATTCCACAACCTTCTTTAGCTTGTTAAAGCAGTCATCACAGGCACGATACGGTTTGTTCATACTAGGAGCCAACGACGCTTTCAATGACTTTCTACTGCTGCATGCTTTACAGAAGACCAAGCCACAGTTGTAGCAATTATGACGTTTCCTTCTAAAATTAAAGGTATTAAAACAGCTGGAACACACAGAATTGTCAGTGGTGGATACCAATTTATGAAGGCATATAACTGCAGTGAAATTCGCACCACAAGCTACGGTCTTTACTTGCTTATCTTTCAAAAAATCAACAAGCATTGGTGCATTTCGGTCCTCCTTGTCTCCATGCCCTAATTGGCCATTTGCACCCTTTCCCCAAGTATAAACCTCTGCTTTTGAAGTCAAAACTGCAACATGATACGAACCACATGCAATTTGTTCCACAAAGCTCTTGGCAATTTCACCTTCAATGCATATGGGCATCTTTCCATCAGCTAAAGAACTCCCCATTGCATAAACTTGTCCGGAGGTTGTAAGTGCAATTGTTAGGTTGTGCCCACACGCTACTTGACAAAAGCTTACATCAACTAATGAAGGTACACATGCCGGTATTAGTCTAGGCTCCTTGTCACTATGTCCAAGTCGGCCTTTATCCCCATCCCCCCAAGTGAACAGCTGTCCACATAAATAGCTATCAGTGGGCCCTAAACAAGATCCAGTCCTTACTTCAACAACTGCAGCAGTATGCCAAACTCCACAAGCAACCCCCACTGTGCGCAATTCTCTTAAATTTTCCACTTGCCTTGGAATACCTGTGCTACAATGATCCCCATGGCCCAAGGCACCAAAAGTCCCATCTCCAAACGTAAACAACTGGCCCGCGGATGTTATGAGAGCTGTGTGCCAAGGTCCACAAGAAATATAAGACACGTGTATACCCTCCATGGGACCGGTTACTTTTTTTGGAATCCAGTGACTGACTTCACTTCCATGCCCAAGTAACCCAGAGTTGTGACTACCATCACCCCATGTATAAAGATCCCCCGAAAAAGTAATGGCACAAGTGTGAAATTCTCCACATGCTACTACCTCAATGTTCAATTCGGTAAGAGCATCAATGAGCTTTGGGTGCGAAACATCCTCTTCTACCCCATGCCCAAGTCTGCCACCCAACTCCTCCCCCCAACTAAATGCCTGCCCTTGTTTAGTGACTAGCACAGCATGCCTCCCACCACCAGCAATATTATGGACATCAAGTGCCATAGTTGATTCCAATGGTTTAGGCAAAACCGCATCAAGCTTGGTGCTAGATGAACTATAAACTCTATGCACACCACCCAGTTGCCCATCACCAATGCTTTCGCCCCAAATCAGAACATAACCTAGGGCATCAAAATCTTCAGTACCGGAGCCATGGCTTGATGAACTTACAGCACTAGACAAACTAACACGAAATGTTTCAGCTGCCGAACTTCGACCATTTGAATTATCTGTGGCTACAGATGAAAGTGGGCTAAGAGAACTAACTGGTTCTGTTTGAGCCTGATTTTTGGCTGCTGCAGTATATGAAATTATGTCAGAGAATGCTTTTCCCAATCTACACTGGGGAAGACTCTCGACTTGTGGAGTGTCTCCTTGATCCTGAGGCAACTAAGTAATAATAGAAAAACAGGGGGAGGGAGAAGAAGAAGAAGAAGAAGACCCAAATAAATGTATCAACTGAGAATTCAAAGTGGATTAAAAAACTTAAAAGTACGGAAAAAGTAAGATATTGCTCCTTACAGAGGATGATTCAGAAGGATAGGTTCTGCAGGCTTGCAGACTGTCTATTGATATAGACTCATTTCTTGCTTCACTACTCAAACTATGGTAAGTGCCTCGCGAAATTAGTGCCTTTAGACCGACAAACCAAACCTCAGCTTCATCTATATCCAAAAAATGGACAAGGAATGGAACAATAAATGGACAAGGAATGGAACTTTATACTATGCTTAACATGTTCTTCAGGAATGTAGCAAAGCAAACTTTGTCCCATCCCCCACAACTTCTCATGTACCCCAATGGAGTTGAGGAGGAGTGGGGGGAGAGAACGAGCTACCCAGTGAAAAGAAAAGCAAATCCGATGAACTCACCAAATCCAAGGACCTGTCATTGTATATGAGAGAAAACGACTGATATTCCTTCTCTGGCCTGGGATACCGCTGGAATATTGCCTAAAGCATTATCATTTCAATCAAATGTCTTGAAATCAAGCAAGATCATGGTCTATGTACAGGAAAAATCATGGTCGATGTACAAGCAAAAAACTGAAAGGGATACACAATGAATTAATATTCAAGAAGTGAGAATAATTGAAAAAAGTTACTTTCCAACCCCTCCTTTACAAAAGCTCGCAAAATATAATAAGCTGGATATATCTAGAATACGTTGGAAAAACTAGCATCTTTGCTTTCATGAGCACTAATTGTGATGACATACAGTACGCTGTCCGGGAATTATCCTTGAAACAAGACGTAATTCAAGCTGCTTTTCTTCTTTGCCATAATACCATATCAACAAGGAATCATCCTGCAATGTGGTAAAAAGAACCCAAGTAAGTCAAAATAAAGAAAAGAGGGTTTCCCTTTGAAAATAGCACAAGGAAATAGAGATGCTTTGAGGAGCTAGGGCATCTTTGTCACGCATGTGCACCGACAACCGCAGGATTTTTGTTTAGCGGGATTATACAAAAAGAAGACTTTCTTGGCATGTCAAAAGATATCAAGCTCTCTACTACAAGAAATTATACTTCAATTCATTTACAATTTATCCAAAGAAAAAGTAATGGCTGCTTACTAGATAAACTCCAAACCAATAACCAAAAGTATAGATCAAATTATACATGAACAGTATAAACTAGACTGACTCCATATCCTATTTTACAAACTTCTTGAGTTATTTTAACAGGGTCAAGTGAAAACTTCAACCAAAACTAATAAATGTAAGATAAATTTATAGTTCGTCCTCAACATTTGAAGGAGTCAATGACCCCTTAATCTTTTAATAGACTGGTCATTGCGCATGTGAGTTGATTGTGATGATTGATTTGTGTTCTAATCACTTGAATGAACTTTTTTCTTCCACAGATAGATTGACAGGTAAAGGATAGTTTTTCCCAAAACCACTCTTATTGCTATAAGCCCTTACTTTCTTTGTTGATAAGTTTTTGATGCCACAATAATGGGACAAGCTGTACCTGATAAAATATCGGAAACCTGCTATTTGGAATGAAAAGAAAGGGGGAAAAAAGCAGTTGACCTTTCGGAAAATATCTTCCTTCCATTGTAAATGTGATGTCCAAGTGGTAGTAATATTTGCAAACTACGAAAATATGCCCAAAACTTCACGGAGGTATAATCTCCTCTTGAGCCTGTAACTACATTAACATACATGCACAACAAAGAGATTGGCTCAAGTTTTTGATTATAGACACAAGGAAACTTACAGTAGAAAGTCGAAATGGGCAGAACTTTGGCTTGCCTCTGCGCCCGTACTTGAGCAAATATGCTCCTTTCTTAAGTGTTGTAATGGCCTGTTAATTAAAGGAAAAGAATGTCAGTACATGAGCTAATCTATACAACAAGATAGGGAAGTATCTTAACAAAGAATATTTTTTTCATTACAAATCTCAACCCTTCATTCTACACATCTAACAGTCTAAGAATATCTCTCATAAACAAACTTTTGAATGGCATTTTAATAAATACTTAGCATTTTTCAAGACAAAAAATTTAAATAACACGACTGGAAAGTATCTTCAAAGAATATTCTTATTTCTACAAATCTAAACCATTCATTCTACACAACTAACGGTCTACAAATTTCTCTCCACTAAACTAACTTTTGAATAGCATTTTTCATGATAAAATCTATATAACAAGATAGGAAACACATACTACCTTCTTTAGGCCTACAATGGTTGGGCTTCACTTCGAATTTTCCTCTCAGAATCGTCAACTCCGGGACCATAAGCCCCTCAATGGCTAAGATCTTTTTAAGGCTGAGTTTGGATTAAATTATGTCTTATTAAAAACAGCAAGTATTATTTGATGTTTCACTACTTCTTGTATAAATTTTTGTTGAATTTTCTGCACTTCCTTTTTCGATTCAACAAGATCATAAAGGTATAATAACATGGACCAAAATAAAAAAATTCAAATAAAACAATGCTAAATACACTAAAAATAGTCAAAACTGTCTTTTTTGAACTTTTTTTTTATCTTTAGTGAACTTTTTGAGGCTTTTGGACAAATGTTTTAACTTTCAAATTCCTTTTGTCAAGACAAATGATTAATGCAAAAAATTTAATGCAAACTTGATAAAAATTGAAAAAATAGCCAATAAATAGCGACATCAATAAAAAAAAATTGAGGCAAAGCAGGCCTAATGCTAAGTGGTCAGATTTATTTGATTTTTCTTCAAGACACAAACTAGAAATAGTTTTAATACTAGAGGGGCACATGTTCTTAATCTCAATAGAAATATATTTAATATTAATTAAAGTCGCTACATGAGAGGTTAAATTATTGGGGAATACTTTTGAGGGTGGAAACTTTAGGGCTCAAAACTCATCTACACAATAAGGAAATATCTGTAAATTTTTATTTTATTTTATTTTTACAAATCTCAACAATTCATCCTACACATCTAACTGTCAAAAACATAGCTCTTACAAACTAACTTGTAAATGACGTTTTAGTAAATCTTAGTATTTTTATGGCAAACTTCTGTATATCTATATTATAAGATAGAAAAGTATCTTCAAAAAATATTATGTTGCTTACAAATCTCAACCCTTCATCCTGCATATCTAGCAGTTCAAAAATATCCTCTCATAAACTAATTTTTGAATGGCTTCTTAGTAAATGCTTAGCAAATTTTTAATGGCAAACATTTTCAATATCAAAAAGAAAAGTGTTTTAAATTATGAGGGCACATTCTAACTTTTTAAACCTATATTAGTTGAGATTCAGTTTGAATTTTTCTCTCAAAAGTGTCAACTCCATGGCCATCAAGCACATTAGCGGTTCAAAGCTTTTTAAGGCTGAGTTTGGATTAATTTATTCTTCGTTAAACATGGTGGATATTATTTGATGTTTCACTATTTTTTATATAATTTTTTGTTATTATTTTTGCATTTTTTAAATTCATTTCGACAAGAGAAATCGAAAAATTATAAAAATATTGATTAAAATTGAAAAAAAAATCAGATAAGACAATTCTAAAGCCACTAAAAACAGTAAAAATTGTAGTTTCCAAACACAAAATTCATCTTTAAGCGAACTTTTCGAAGCTTTTCGTCATAGTTTTTTATTTTCTAGAATTCTTTCAACAAGATGAATGATTAGTTTGGAAAATTTAACGAGAATGGTACATTAAGAAAAATGGCCAAAAAAACATTGACATTAATACTAAAATTAGGGTAAAGGAGGCCAAGGTGCTAATTTCTTTGATTTTTCACCAAGACACAAATGGGAAATACTTGTAATTTTAGAGGGGCACGTGTCCTTAATTTTTAGAGATCTATTTAGTTTTAGTTAAAGTTGATACATGAGAGCTTAAATTATTGGGGAATACTTTTGAGGGTGGATACTTCAGGTTCAAAATTCATTCATCTTTTTTTCAGTTACGAGCAACACCTTAATGCTATTTGTACATTCTCATTTAGTTTTCTCCTATTTATAGAATGTTTTCGTATGATTACAAGCTGCAGTAGAAATTGTTATGAGATGTAACACTTTAGAAATTTTAAAAGAATCAATGAATCTCACAAGGTCGCTCTCACAAACTGCCCTAAAGGAGACCTAAGTTTTAATGGGCCAGATTTCTCGGCCTTCCATCAAGACACGAACGGGGAATACTTTTAGTTTTAGTGGGGCAAGTATCCTTAATTTCCAGTGATCCATTTAATTTTAGTTAAAATTGCTACATGCAAACTTAAATAGGTGGGGAATACTTTTGAGTGTGGATACTTAATGGCTCAAAACTCATTCGCCTTTTTAATTACTGGCAACTCCTTAATGCTATCTGCACATTCTTATTTAGTTTTATTCTACTCTTACAATATTTTTCATATTATTACAAGCTACTCTAGAACTGCTATCAGATGTAGCACCTTTAGTAATTTAAAAAAAGGGATGAATCTCAAAATGTCTCTCACAAACTACCATAATGGCATATCAGAAGGTCTAAATTCATTTGGAACGTTAATCTACTTATTGGATTTTATTTTAGCTTTTTCAAACATTCATCCAACAACTAAAAGGATGTCAAGAATCATGGCATTCCTTCATGGTTTATGTATGGCATTTCTATTGCAATTTTGTACATCATTTTTTTCGATTTCAATTGGTTATTTTTCCTTCTGAATTTTCTAAATCAGGCTTTATTTGGTGGGTTTCAACAAATCTAACAATATTGACAGAAACCATCAACGAACTCAGGTGAACAAAATAATCTAGATTATTTTGTATCTTGTTGTCCTCCTAATTCACTTACTGAATAAAAACCTTAGGTGAAGATTATTTCAAGATTGGATTTGTCAGGAGCGATCATTGGCAAACACGTGATTGGTTCAGGTTAATATCAGATTAGGCTGAGAAGTGCCTTTAGGCCCCTGTGATTTGCTATTATGTCCATATTTCATCCACCGTGAGTGGGGTACGAAAACCATAGTGCTTTGTCATTAAAGGCCTTGATACACAAATTTTGTTGAGATGCACTTGAGTATGTGCTACCAAGTTATCACATGTACAAAATAACATAGATTATGATCACAAAGAGTATGGAGAACTCAAAATGATGGATTTATAGGCATTTAAAACATTGGAAATAAAACACACACAAAGCATCCGTAGAATTAGGAGAGAACCAATGGTATCATTAGAACTTCAAGTACCGTAATAGCATGAAGGAATGTTCCATCAACCAATATCTCCCTTCTGAAATTTTAGAAAGTTCAACATCACTCATTAAGATTCATATTTCATCAACTACTAAACTGAACTAGAATGATCTGTGATCCACATCAAAGACATTAATTTGATACTACCAAATGCAGCAAAGATTTAAACGATTCCACAACCACAAACAAGAATTTTACCTGTTCGATGTCCCTTTCTGCGAGACTACTCCTCTGAGAATCAGCCATTCAAGTTGCAATATCAGGGGAAGACCAATCGCAGACCCAAAACCCATCTGAACATTCCAATGCACAACTCTTCCCAATAAGCAAATCACTCCAGCGCTCTGCACAATCTCGTGAATTTGAACAACCAATCACTTCACCTAACCCATCTCTATTATTATACCCGAAAAATCAAATTACAAGCCTGTCAAACTCCACCGCGAAAAGCCCACAAAATCAAAAACCTCACGGGGCCAATCTTGAGAACATTGTGCATTTAGACTTGAAGAAAACAACGTCCAGCTCTGGAAGATCTAAAACCAGTTACAAAACCCTAGAAATTCATTTGCACAAACGAAGGCATCAACAGATCTCTCGAATTTTGCACACATAAGGCTTCTAAATTGTACCAAACAGGCATTTAGAGTTAACCAATCAAGTTGCAGCTCAACCAGCTTAAACCAGTTCACCGGATTCACAAAAAAATTGCAGACACTAGAAATTAACATGCCGATCCCAAAACCTCAAGAATTCGCGAACTTAAAGCTTAAAAAATACAAGATACCAATCTTATGATGAAATTATGGGTTCCCCGTTACCTACATTTGGAGATTTGACTTAAAACTCGGTCATTGTGGATGAAACTGGGAAGCCTCGAATGGCAATTGAGGAAGAACTACGCGATTCAATTCAAATAGGCATAATGGTCATGAATTATTCTGCCTATTTTCGAGACGAAAATGGAGTCCTTTGGTTGAAAAATTGAATCATGCACAATTTGGGGCTGCAGGTGCGTTGCGAGGAAGATTGTTTATTTTCTCTTCTCTCTCTTGTTGTTTCTCTCCCTTACCTGGACTTGTTGGTTCAACCGAATTTGGGATTTGACGATGACAGCTTGGGACGCCGTGCTTCGTCGTGTCGTTGCGGAGATGTCTGCTCTGAAAAATCTATATATTACGAGGAAAACGGTATGAAACATTCAAAAAATATTATTATTGAGATCATTTTCACGTAATTATATAATAATTTTAATGGGTGTTATTAATGTGTTTTTTAAAGACACGGGATCATTAATAAGATTAATTAAATTTATTTTTATAAAAAAATAATAAGAATCATTAATTTTTTCTGTAATATTGGAGAAAAAATTGTGTTGTAGTGAGATCAAAATATTATTTTTTATATTTTTTAATTCGTTTAACTATTTCAAGTTTCTCCGATGAGGAGGAGAAAAAAAAAATTAAAAATTGATAAATTCAATTGTAACCGAATTTCGACGAGTAAAATATTGTCAAGCCTCATTAAAAATATTTTAACCCGTGGAAATTAATTAGATATTATTTCAAAACAATGGCTGATGGTGAATTTGTGGGATTTTAATTTGAGCAGAGTTTCAAATATGGAACCGGACCCTAAAGGTGTTGCAATTCTGCAGCCCCTTAAAACACACCATTTTGAGCTAATGACGGCCGACCTGATTTTTTACTCATCAAATTTTTGTTACAATTTAGTCTATTAATTTTTAACCCTTCGTTTTTTTTTCCCCCTCATCCGAGACACTCGAGAGTCGAGATAGTTAAAAAAAATTAGAAAAAAATAAAGAAGAAAAAATGAAAATGTAATACTAAGAAAAATATAAAAATGATATTTTCGTCTCACTATAATACAAGATATTAATGACTCTTATTATTTCCTATATAAAAGTGAATTTAATTATTCTTATTTA
The DNA here is from genome assembly GCA_014822125.1 of Arbutus unedo. Classification (NCBI taxonomy): domain Eukaryota; kingdom Viridiplantae; phylum Streptophyta; class Magnoliopsida; order Ericales; family Ericaceae; genus Arbutus; species Arbutus unedo. The sequence continues at coordinate 2,916 of JABCMJ010025372.1, read as the reverse complement.
ATTATCCATATCATGTGCCCTTAGGTCACACATTAACAAAATCCAATTTTAATTAGTATTTATTGACCTCGCAACTTTTAAATAAGTAACAAAAAGTACATTAATGCGAAATCATTTCTCTCTATATATTTACGTATATATATTCACTTGAACACTCTATTTTTTTCTAAACTAATTAATTTTTACGAATATTCACTTGTCAATATATAATACATAAGTAATTTTTTTGAAAAATATTGTATGATCAAGACTAATATATATTACGATGCACAACGACGTGGGGTTTTCCAAACATATTTTCACAACAACTGAGATTATTTTGATCTAATGATTGAAGTTCATTATAGAAAAAAGTTACACAATATAACATGATAATAGCTTCAATAATAACTTAACTAGAATTCTAACATGGATTTAATATTATTAGTAGTGTCATAGACATGAGTAATACGCTAGTGAGTATAAAAAAATGTCATGGCTTGGTTAACCATTCAAAGTAAACAACTTCCGGTCCATCTACAGTAAATTGCATTTACCTTTTATGTAGTTTGAAAAATTATCTTGATTTTTCTAATTTTTAAAATTACTGTACAATTACTTTTTCTGTCTTTAAAATTATTCAAACGCTGGTAGTTAAATTATTGAAATTTAAAATTTAAAATTTTTGTTGGCAAAAGAAATTACAATATAATTCTTATGACGTCTTGTTTACACTCAAAATTCGTCCTCCAACAAAGAATGACCACGTGGCAATAATTACAGGAGTGCCAACAGACTGGCATCGCATTATTGTGTGGATATTATGCGACGTCATTTTAAAAGAGAGGTAATTATTTGTGATTGGATGTTCCAGTATTCATAATAAAAGAATTTCAGGGACTCAAAATGTATATAATTTTGGCACAAGTAATAGATGTCAAATCCAGAATAAAAGGCTAAAAGAGAAATTACATATGGCGTGAGCAATAGACATGATCCAGTCATGGGATCAAAGGATGGAAAAGACTGAGGAGTTTGAAAAAAATTGAAGCAAAAAAGGCAAGAAAATAGGAGAGAAAGTTAGTGCCTATAAATAACAACTGGGATCGAAGAAGAAATGACCCTTGGGCAAAACCATAAAGGATTAACTTTTACTTTAGTGCTTAGTTTATCTCAATACAAATAGCATTAGTTAGCATGTAGTTGAAGAATAATTGTAGTTACTTCATATCCTTAGTTTGTAGCCGTAGCTATAATTAGTTAACTTGTTCAAAGTAATTGGAACCTGGCATGAATCTTTGAATGTATGTTTTTGATTGAATTAATTATTCGAGTGATCTTTTTATATTCTTGACTCTTCAAACTCTTGTCGCCTTGTTTTCTTAGTTCGATTGTGGACACTTTAGAAAAATCATCTTCATTGATGTAATGAGAACAAATAACACAATGCCTGATAGTTGCGGTTATTAAACTTCTTAATTAATTCTGAAAAAGGATAATTACAAATTTCTTCCTGTACGCTTGCACTCAATTTTAATTCCTGGAGAAAATAAGCCAAATAATAATTTTTTGACACGCCCAATGGGATGTAAAGTGTTGAAAATGGTGAAAATTAGATAATAATGTGATGTTTCTCAATCTGATTCAAACTTGGAAATGAATATGGAGATAGACACAATGGTATATACCTCGAATGATCATGAATATAGAGACTAGGGTGATGATATTGGTTGAAATGAGCATACTGGCCGAAATCAACCTATGAGATATGGCCATTTTACAAGAATTCAATATGAAACAAGTGATCAAAACTTACCGTTAGAACAAACTAGTGATGTTGGTCGAACTAATCAAATGTGTTGGGAGAAATTATAGTGGGAGACAATATCGACGTTGGATCATTACAATTTGGCCATCAATTGTTGAATTCAATAAAGAAAATTTCTTTATCATAGGGAGCTCTTTTAGAACAAATGGAAGAATAGGTTCCCTCCATTAAGCAAATTGTTTCTAAGCGTCAATATTCTCAAAGTCGGGTTCATGACAATTATGGCTATAAGGAAACAATACCATCCCAACAATGCCACTCTGAAGGGGATGCTACAAATGAAGCCGACTCGCAAAGAGGCAAACCAATTTGTAGCCGACTCACAAAGAGGCAAACCAATGTAGGAAATGGAGTGTCTAGAGCTAGGAGAACACCCCAATGTTGGTTTGAACCAATAAGATCTCGAAACACTAATGGGATTCCCACAAATGATGATGGAAAGGTTCACTATTTGGGGTTCTGTCATATCTCATCTAACCGTCTTTCTCAGGTCGGTTGAATACACAACGATCTTGGCATGACACACGTAAGGAAGAGCATCCTCTTGCCGAGCTCATTAATACTTTTAATAATTTATCTCAAAATAACTAAAACATTCTCTATTTAAGTTGTATCTCATTCAATAACTTATCGAGTCTCATAATTCATTGTGCTACATTCTGTCCCTAACATTTCACACAAAATATTGAAGACAAGGTTGAAGACCTAAATTATCCTGCCAACATCACCATGGAAGAAAACTTTAAACTCGTAGGAGGTGAGAAGACCACTTATTCTATTTCACACAGTGTGCTACAATCGGCTCTATCAGGCAACATCTACCTACACAAGAGTTGTGGTTCATGTAATTTAGTATCTTATACTTCCTTTTTGAAAGTCTCTTGCGTTGGAAAATCACTTTTTTGTAAAGACTTTACTTTCGTATTTAAATATTTTATAATTTAACTTGTACTTTACCTTTTTTAAATGAAACGACAACAAGTGAATTTTAAAAAATTCTTTTATTGACATTCTCAAAATTAAGAGCATTACAAGAATTCTAGGAGTGTCCTAATTCTTCCCTGGTAACCAGCTCAAGGACCAAAACAAAAAGCAAGAAGGGTTGTGAT
>JABCMJ010025367.1:0-10697 GCA_014822125.1 Arbutus unedo | reverse complement strand
CGAAGGATGGAGTAGTTAGGAACCTGACCACGGAGCCGTTAATAAGGAGATGAACCAAAAAGAAGAGGAGTAGGCATCCGATTTAGAAGGTAAGCTGCAGTAAGCACAACTTTGTCCCAAAATACGACAGGCATAGAGGAGGAGAGGAGAAGAGACCATGTAGTATTTAGAACATGACAATGTTTACGTTTAGCACCCCCGCTTTGGGAGGGAGTGTCGGTACAAGAAAATTGGTGTATGTTTCTGTGAGAGGCTAGAAACTTTGTCAACTCACCAAGAGAATATTCCCCGCCTAAATAAGAGCAAAAAGTCTTAATAACAGTTGAAAGTGAGTTTAAACCATGGAGTGAAAATCCTAGTATACTTGGTAAAAATTAGATTTGCAGGTCAATAAATACACCTAATTAAACCGACTAAAATCATCTACAAAAGATACATAGTACTGAGCACCACCTTTGATGGCAATTGGAGAAAGGCCCCACAAGTCTGTATGAACAAGGTCGAACAGAGAAGTAGACGCATAAGTGCTTTTATTAAAAGGTAAGACAAACATTTTTGTAAGCTTACATCCACTGCATTTAGAAATATCACTAACAGAAATGTTACCCAAACAACCATACTTACGTTAAATTTTCAAACATTCACTAGATAAATGTCCTAATCTAGGATGTCAAAGATAAAAGGGAGAAGATTGTTGAGTTAAACTAATGGACGACATGACTGTGGTAGTAGATTCAATAGTGATATGCAAAGTCTCCAAAACATAGATATCACTGACTCTATGGCCTGTCCCAATCTGCTTCTTGGAACTCTGATCTTGCACAACACAAGCAAAAAAATAAAATACTACATCAAAACCAGAATCAGACGACTTACTAATGGAGGTAAGACTAAGGGATAATTGAGGACCGTAAACTTTTCCTTTAATAACTGATGTTGCAAAATAAAAGACTAAATAAGTACACAAATACCATACATATGATTATATAGTACGTTTCCCTACAAACATAAACCACGCATGATCTCTTAAAGAATGTTACAAGATTTTTGTAGTATATTGAAGGATTAAAAATATTATTTTGAATTTTAAGAAAAGGGTAGCATTCGAAAGTAAAAATACTTTATATCATGTATTAAATAAATTCTAGACTAGATTATTAATTAATAAGTAGTTAAATTGTCTTTAATAATATTCTGTGGAGACACTTTCAAAATTAGGTACTTCTTTAGCCATATGGAAAGTAAAGAAGATTGTTGTGTAAAAATAGACCCTATAGAGACAACATGCATGAGGTAACCATTTGCAGTGGAGACGGTAATGGGGGAAATAGGTAAAGACTCGTTAAATGTGACATTAGCATAGACAAAGTGACGACGTAGAGGAGGAGAGTGACACTTGTACCCTCGTACCCCAAAATGTGCATTTGATTGATTGATTATCAAGTTTGTTGCGGTTAGGATCAAGAGCATGAACATAACACGTGTACCCAAAAAGTTTAACTAATATGGAATGAAGAGGGTAGTCAGGAAATTGAACACGGTAAGGTATCTGACCTACTAAGACTATAGATGGCAATCGGTTGATAACCCACAGTAAGAACATCACTCCAAAACGGTTTTAGGCACTTGGATGTGAAATAATAGAGCCTGTGTGACCTCTAACAAGTGTCATAACTTGTGTTCCGCAATTACATTTTGTTGGGGAGTTCAAACGCAATAAGACTGATGAATAATACAATGGTCATAAAAAAATATAGATAAAAGATTGGCTGACAAATATTAAGTTCCTCGCAAATACCACAGAACTTAACATAATAATTTTGGAGAGATAAATCACCAAGTGCGAGGGAAAAATAAGTTTGATGAAGATCACAAGTCTTAGGCAAATTGATAATTCTTGAATATTGCTTCTGAGCTTGACTCAAGTTTGGTGTGGGTAAGAAAATTTACCCGTTGGTATGAGGCTACATACTATTTCGCAACTGAATGTGAATCCGAGCATCCTTGGCCGTCAATGCATCAAACTCAAAATAAGTACGTGGGGGAGGATCATCAGTTAAGAAACTGAATTGCATCTTTCCAAAATAATATACCTCAACAGCCTTAGCCCATGGAGCAACCTCGAAGGCGTGATAGATAACATCTTAGGAGACCAAGGAGAAGCAGAAATAGAACTTGAAGCCATGGTAAATAATAATGAGCACTGACTCAACAAGCAACTGTACTCAACAACTAACAAATAACCAACTAACAACTGGTCATTTATGCAATACACTCATAGTGACACATACCAACCAAAATGTGAGCTATGACCCATGCGAGAGATCAGTATAACCAATGATGATGCCATCCTTGTTGGAGCAAGACTTCTATCATCCTCAAGCACAAGAAATGAAACTAGAAGCCCACAAAATAGGATACAACCAGATAATCAGCCAATAAGACTTGGAAACTCCTATCCAAAAAGAAGCTAGATAGATCAGACCATACACAAAGACAACTGGATGACCAACAACCCAGATTGAGAGCTCCAGGAAAACAGTTTGAGAGCTCTAGGCGAACTAGATTGAAAACTCTAGGTGAACAAACAATGAACTGAGACAACGAAGAGAACACGATAGTCTCTCGTTTTTTCGTCTAAACTGTCAAAAACTCGACAAAAACATACCAGGTCATGCAACACTCATTCAGAATCATGTTTATACATATATTTATGACGGAAACACAATTTAAACATCACTTAAGTAGAAAACTACGCGAAATCCTACTTCAATCAAGAACGGTTGGAAATCCTAGTTTTTGCAAAATCCTCCGATTCCTCTGCTGATCTGGCTGATCCTAGGCTCCACTCGAAGCTCTCGATGTCGGTGATCAACTCTCTAGTTACGTGTTTTACGTGATTCTCGTGTTTAATCTTCTGTTTGCCCTCTTCAACTGACCGAACTCAAAATGAAGAATAGGGTTTGGGGAAAAAAATGAACATTTGTTTTAAATTTATGATTAAAAACTGATTAGGGTTTTTCATTAGGCTTAAATAGTCACAAAATCAGAAATCACACATTAACCCATTAGTTTAGACAATCTCAAAATTATTTCACTAAATTGCTGAACATAATAGAAACTAAGAAAAAAATGATAAAAAAATCCCGGACACAGTCCTCACAATCTCCCCTCTTTAAAAAATTTTGTCCTCGAAATTTTTCACCTCATGGAATGAACAATTTTGGATACTTGGTATCATGTTCCGACTCTTGTTCCCATGTTGCCTCTTCAACCCTGTAATGTTGTCACAATACATTGGCCAATGAAATGGTCTTTTCTCGCAATACCTCCTCCTGCGTATGAAGAATCCTCACTAGCCTTTTCTCATACGATACGTCATCCTCCACTTCCAACTCTGCCCAGTCTAGCACATGTGACGCATCCGGCTCATACTTGCACAACATTGACAGATGGAATACTTTGTGAATTTTTGACAGCCTCGGTGGCAAACCAAGCTGATACACAACCTCTCCTACCCTCTCCAGGATCTTGAATGACCCAACATTATCGCTGAGACAACTTCCCACTATGGTCAAACCACATCAACCCTTCCTCGGTGTGACTTTTAAGAATACATGATTACCTACCTCAAAGGCTAAAGGTCGCTTCCAATGGTTTGCATAACGTTTCTGACAACTTTGGGTAGTAAGCAACTGCTACCGTATTTGCACAATTTTATTAGTGGTCTCCCAAACTCGATTTGGCCTCAACACTATGCCTTCCCCAACCTCTGCCCACCAGTAACCTACAAGGTTTGCCATATAGTGCTTCGTAAGCTGCCATTCCAATACTTGACTGAAAACTGTTATTATACGCAAACTCTGCCAGTGGTAGATGATCCTCCCACGAACCACGAAATTCAAGACACAAGCTCTCAACATGTCCTCAAGAATATATATGGTACGTTCTGACTGCACGTCTATCTAAAGATGGAACGCAGTACTTGTACGCAAATTCGTACCAAGTGCCTCTTGCAGACTAGACCAAAACCGCAACGTAAATCTGGGATCTCGATCTGACACTGGACACTGAACACTATGCAGTCGGATTATCTCCCTGACATAAAGTCTCATGAGTGTCTCTACAACATTTGTCACGTGGATAGGGAGAAAATGAGTGGTCTTTGTTAGCCGAGCAACAATTAGCCACATTGCATTGTGCCCTACTGGTGACCTTGGAAGCCCCGTTACAAAGTCCATGGTCACATGCTACCACTTCCACTCAACTATCGGTAAAGGCTGTAGTAATCCGTCGGGTCGCTGATGCTCGACCTTAACCTCCTGACAAACCAGAAATTGGGATTCATAATGCGCAACATCATGCTTCACCCTTTTCCACCAGTACTCCCTCCGCAAGTCCTGGTAGATCTTCATATTGTCAGGGTGTACAACGAGACGAGAATAGTGGGACTCCCGAAGTACACTCTCGTGACACTACTCTGGTACATACACTCTGCTTGCAAACCTTATCCCCCGATTGGTATGGAGAACCTAATCATCGACTTGCTCACCTGAAGGCGTTTGCAGCCAAACAGTCCCGTACCTATTTGGCCTCCAAATCGTCATGTTGCTCCTCTATTACTCTCATCAACAATGAGGGTTGGACTGCGATGCTAAACAAGGTAGCCTGTCCCCCATCTGTACTGAGCTGCAAACTCTGCTCACCAACTTATCTCATCATTTTCCACTCCCGATAGCCAAACTAGCCAAGCTATGTAGGGACTTCCTGCTCAAGGCATCTGCCACTGCATTTTCTTTACCTGGATGATACTGGAACTCAAAGTCATAATCCTCAATATATTCCATCCATCTCTAACCCAAAGTAATATTTTTAAGGCCTTCAACCGCCCGAATCACGACGACACCGCATGATGCTAACTTAACACCAATGCATGACCATATGAACACATAATCCATTGTTCCAGATCCGAACAGTATGCACGAATGACTTGAAAAGGTAAAGAAACGGGGAAACTTAAAAAAAAATAGGTTTTTGAATTTAGGGAGGTGGCTTGAGCGCCAAAAACAAGTCACTGTTTAAAACAAAACATCGAAAATTTAAAGAGCTTACTCAAGTGGCCTAGAGCTCGATCAAGTGACCCAGCTAAATTTTCATGTTATGTTCTGTCGCGAACAAAACATGATATTCTCTCGTTTTTTCCGTCTAAATTGTCCAAAACTCAACGAAAACGTACCAGATCATGCAAGACTCATTCACAATCAGATTCATACATATATTTAAGATGGAAACACGATTTAAATATCACTTAAGTGGAAAACTATGTGAAATCCTACTTCAATCAAGAACGGTTGAAAATCCGAGTTTTTGCACAATCCTCTGATTCCTCCTCATATACAACTGATCCTAGGCTCCAATCGAAGGTATCGACATCGGGATCAGCTCTATATTTATGCGTTTTTTGAGATTCTCGTGTTAAATCTTCTGTTTGCTCTCTTCAACCGATCGAACTCAAAGCAAAGAATAGGGTTTGGGAAAAAAAAAAAAACTTCTTTCTCAAATTTATGCGTAAAATCTGTTTAGGGTTTTTCATTAGGCTTAAATAGTCACAAAATCAGAAATCGCACATTAACCCATTAGTTTAGACAATCTTAAAATTAATCCGAAGCGTCTAAACTTCACTCAAATGCCTCAATTAAACCAATATTCCGCTAAATCGCTGAACATAACAGAACATAAGAGAAAAATAAAAAAAAGTCCCAGACACATGTCCTCACAAAAAGTGTTTCGGGCTTTTGATTTTTTCCCCAATGCAGATTTGATATATATGGAGAGTGAGTATAAGGATGTCAAATGAATAAGATACCCTCACACCCTAATACTAAACTCATTTGTCTAACAAGGAAAAATAACAATAACTAACTCTTACAGGCCTTATAACATGTGTAATCAATTTTACTTTTTATGTGTGAAAGCCATTTTCACATAATTTAAAATCAACATTTCCCCTGTTCTTCTTGTGAGTTTTTATCAGTGCCACTGATTACTGTCCTAATAGTGTTATTATCCTCATTGGCATGGCATTAGTGTCATCGTCATTTTATTGAGAGTTTGACTTGTCCATTTTATGTTGGCCAGAAAAATTACTTGGATGTGTACAGGTTCGAATCTTGGGGAACTTCAATGATCCCCACATATAGTTTTGGACAACAGGTTTGTCTCAAAATCCTCCCAAATGTCTTGTTTACAATTCCAATTAGAGGTTGCTTACTATTTCTATCTTGTTGTACATGCTCTTCTGTTCGATTTGCATCAGTTTGTGTTAGAGTCTCCAGATAATGTAGGGAGATTGAGGTTAACGATCTTAATATTGCAGTTTATCCCAACAACATTGACTCTTGATTCAGGAGTTACCACCTCTTTTAAGTGAAGCTGATTTGCTTAGTTCTATGGACCAGGTGAGGATATAGCATTTCATTCAATGCATTTGGTTTTGATTCTATGCTTTTGTTTATGGTTTAAGTTCTACAGTCATGAGTTTTCTGAGTGTTGGTTATTAGGGGTTATGAAATTAGTTTTTCTTGAGTTGATTTAGGCAGGCATTGGAACAGATGCCACAATGCATGACCACATAAAAAAGCTGCTTGATCGATGTTATGCCACCAAAGACTCCAACACTCGCTTCTCACCAACCAATCTTGTAAGTTTATGTCCAGCTATAATTGGACATCTCGTGTGCTGTTTCATCTTCCAATTGCTTTTTCCTCCCCCCATTTGTTTATGTATTAAGGTAAAATCCTTTGATTTTAAATGGAAGTAATTATGCGTGTGATTTTTGTTGTCCTAAGCGTGGGGAAAGGAAAAGTATTAGAACTATTTTGGAATTTATTGTGGTTAAACATGTTTTTTTTTTTTTGATCAACAAAGATTGATTAATCTTTGAAACGTAATTAAAATGATTGAAAGGACCACAGAAGTGACGGCATCACAATGGAGAAGACAAATTGTGGTTATAGATGTTGAATTTATGAAAAAAGTACACTCAGTTGATTCTGAAATTCAAAGTGTGTTCAGTCCCTAAGAGCAGCTCGTTATGTGGGTACCGTTTGAACATGTTTGTAGTATACCATTTACAAGTTGATTGGAGAGATGAAAGAGGACCGTCTAGAGGAGGGAAATTCATTTTGGTATAATTGTGTTGTCTAGTGTGCCGTTTACTATCTATCTTTGTTCAGACTTCTGGTGAGCATAGTTGTCAAGTTGAGAATCCAATCATGAATCAAAATGGAAAATATAGTAATGCATATATAACACCAAGGAAAAGTGTTGTCTTTAAGTTCTCAGAAGCTTATTTTCAATGATGCATTGATGATCATATGGTCTAATAGTAATTAGGTAGACACCCCAGCCTGGTGATGAGTTGGGGTTTTAAACCCTTTACCATAGTCATCCACCGAAGTAGCATCCTTTTAAATAAGGGGTTTTCAACTAAATCAAAGCGCATGCCCATGTACAAATCGACATACATCTGTCATCACCAGCTTGCTTTTCTGGCCCTTTGGTTCAAACTTTGTTGAATTCCCTTCCTTTTTATCTTAAACGACTCTGCGGTCCTCTTCCTCATAAATCCCTCATCAATATTCATGCTTTCTTGATCTCTCAACAAATTCTAGAAACAAATTATTAACATCTTAACCAACTTGACTACATGCGGCGTACATTATCAAGAGTTTGTGCCAAGTTATTTTTTCATGCGAATAACCCCACCCCAGTAGTCCATACCACTATAGTTGCACTAAAGTGCATGCTGTTATTTTACTTAAAAGGGTTACAATGGTCCTATGTACGACCACTACCTTCGTGTTTTTTTTCTTGTCTCCATAAAGCGTGCAAAGAAACCCGATATCTTGAATTCACCAAACATAACTCGATATAATCTTTATGACTAACAAATACAAATGGTCACCTCAAACAGAAAGTCGCCTAAATTGCCAATAGTTGTAAAGAGAAATGAACAAGGGTTTCTTTCATTGGGAAGTTCAGGGTTTTGAAAGCACAAGAGAGTAAAATATGGTGAATGAAAAGAAAAGATTGCAATAGCATAACCTTATCTTACAAGTGCTGTGGGAACCCTCTATCTAGTTTTTGTGCGATTTTTGCTATTGTATACAATGATTTGAGTACAATGCAATTGCACAATTTTTTTTTTTCCAAAATTGTACGACGTGGATGACTATGCTAGTGAATGGCTAATGAAATTGTGAAAACAATGAGGTTTTTGTGGGACAGTTAGCAAAAGGAGGAGAGCCCGCTTGATTAGAAAATGGGGTGTGTTTCTCTCCCTAACATTAAGCGACTACTTCGTTTGGACACATCGTTGAAAGTAGTGCTCTTGCTTGGAAGTGGGGCATGGTATCTCGCCCTAACATTAATGGACAGCTTTGTTTGGGACACATTGTTGAAAGCAATGGTCTCTTGCTTGGAATATGCCTATTGGAGATTTTTGGTTGAGAACAACTTTTATGGCATACTATTCTAAAGATCATGGGATTCAAGAAAGTTGCGGAAATCTTCTAACTCGAGTTTGTTTTGGGCCATTGGAAGACCAATTGTTTATAAGAGGATACTTAGAGGGATGTGACACTATTTTCTTTTAGTCGCTCCCTCATTTATATTGTATGTATTGTTTTTGAAAAATGCTTCAATTTCCTTTATGGTTTCCTCTTACTCAACATTTTCTTCGGAATTTCCACTTTAGATTTGGCGAGGATGCTGAGGCTATTTTGCTTCTTTGTTCTTTGTCCTTGCGGGGTTTTTTCTTTGAACAACACAATTGATGCAAAAGGTTATGAGCTTCAATTCATGAGTTGTTGGGAGGTGTGTTTATTTGCAAATAGAGTCTAATGCGATGTAGCATAGACATGGACACGGATATGGATATGGGACACCAGATTTTTGAAAAAATGGGGAAAGAGATGGCGGGAACACTTCAATTTTCTTTTCCTATATAATATATATGTACATACATACTATATAATGATTAATGAATGAACATTAATACTACTCGTTAATCACTATACAAATATATATACACGCATTATGTATACAGATTATACAATATTGATATAAGATATTATATAATACTGTACTGATGTAAGATATTATATAACATTGATATAGTGGTATTATATAATACAGATATATACTCTGTATTCGATCAGTGCATGCGAGAGAGAGAGAGAGAGAGAGAGATCGCTGTCGGAGAAGTCGAAAGATGAACTGTAGCTGTCGCTAGAAGATGAACGATGAACTGTATCTGTTGATCGGTATTTTGGGGTTTTAGACCCTTAATTGCATTTTCACCCACATATATTACGTAATAACATATTTATCCCCGAAAAATTAAAAAAATAAAAATAATACCCCCGCCCTGTCCTAATCCGTGTCTGAGCTGTGTCCTTCGGGTGTCCAATGCGTATCCCCCTTCAAAAATAAAATAAAATTTGGACACGTTTTTTGCTGTGTTGCGTACATGTTTTGTCATGTCCCCGACGTGTCAGTGTCCCCAGAGTGTCCGACACGCATATGGGTACCTCCAGGGAGTGTCAGTGCTTCATAGGTCTAATGCAAGTGATGTGTGTTAGTACCGATTCAAATGTACGAGGCAAACAACTTTTAACCTTGCTTATTTATTTAGAGTGCAATTATGTTGTTAAACTTATGCCACGAACTGACACATTAACATCGTGATATGATTTGGTTGAGAAAACCAAATTGCTAGTTACACCCATAATGCTGTTATAGGAGTTGAAGGGATAAGGAGACTACTAATCATCTATTTTTGGATGTCATGTGCATTGGCACTAAAATGGTCTACAGAGTGCTTCGAGTGGACAAGGTTGTTTGGGCTTTACTTCCTCTATGGTTCTAATGGAAGGCCTAGGGTCTAGGAAGCACGAATGCAGGTATGGGTTATGGATACGACACTATACGGATACGGTGATACAGAAAAACCAGAAAAAATAGGATATAGATACGTTAGGGACACGGCTCTAAAAATTAATTTCTTTTATAATTGTCGGTCTTGTACTGTGTATAAAAATGAGTCAAAAGAAATAAAAGAGTAGTTGAATTCCTAATACCTATTATACCAAGAATTTAGCACAAGTCAATTTTCATGAGTAATCTCAAAGTAGAAAGAAAGTAACCAAAAGTACTACAAAACATTCAATAAACCACCAAATAAAATGCATCCGAAGCCCAAATATCATGAGTACCACCTCGTCCCGGGCCATCGCAAGTAAAACTAGTACCGAAATTGCCAATATGAAAGTTCTTAATGTTAATTGATTACCAAGTTCTCTAATAGATTGTTCTGCAATAATATGCCAGAAGTCTAAACCAAGAATTGATAATTGCTACTAATTTCTACTCATATCAACTTCAACATTCAATTATCAACTTCAAATTGCATCCCCTTGGCCTTCATTCGGTGAATATCATTATACCAAGTATACCAACCCTCGAGGGAAAGACTTGCAACTTCAAGTATACTGGCATCTTCAAGTGAATCAAATGCATCTCCACCAACATCCCGTAATTTGGTATCTTCTTCCATGTATACTTGAGTTCTTGATAGAAGATGAAAGTTGTTGTGCACATAAACCAATTTTTTTGCTTGTGGTGGTGTCATTTTG